>JAGFMF010011775.1:1584483-1596707 GCA_019455555.1 Galemys pyrenaicus | reverse complement strand
AAGGTTTTATATGTTTGTCTTAATGCGGCGGATGGCAGAACCCATTCAGAGAGGGCAGGCTTGGGGGTTCTGGGTGCTCCTCTCCCTGCCCTGTAACACCCTCACAGCTAGAAGTCCTGCTCTTGTCCTCCCAGGAACAGCACCCTGAGGCGGAGCCAGAGCAGATTCTGTGCCTGGCCAGGGCTGGGTTGGGCCCTGGGTTTCTTTCCGCGGAGGGAGCCCCAAGTCTCAGTTGCAATCGGCAAGTGGGCCTGGCCCTGGGGCGGCAAGGCCAGAGGTCACGGTGGAGACAAACCCAGGCCTTTGGGACTGCAGGAGCACTTGACCCCAACCCCACGACCAGGGAGACCTCCGGCTACAGGACAGACACGCAGCCCTACTTGCGGGCCAGGCCCCTGGACAGGACCAGAGTGGGGTCACGGGTACCCAGGCGGCTGGCGCCATGGGTGGGGAATGGGAGGGGGGACACGGCCGGGGGGCGGGGTCTGAGTGTCCGGAACAGCCTGCCTGTCTCCTGAGAGGTGCAGCAACCAGCCCAAGGCCACGCAGCTTGGAGTGAGGGATCAGGTCCGCTCGGCCTGCCTCTGGGTGCTGTTAGGGAGAGCAGCGGAGCCTCCTACCGCCCCGCCCAGGGCGCCCATGGGGCAGGCTTTGCCCAAACCCCAGGCTGGTTTTCTAGCTGGTTTTATGGTGGCCGTCGGGATAGGAACCCGGCCTGCCCGGCCGCCTGATGTTCAGGAAAAAGGGAGAGAGAAGTAAAATCGACTGGGCACCTGCCGCGCACCCCCACTTCACCCACACACCTGCGTCCCATCCCCACAGGGGCGGCCATGCCTGTCTCACCTGTAAGCGGGAGGCTCCCCTGCTCGGAGGCCTCCTGCGGGGGCCTTCCCTGGGGTACCTCACGGAGCCTCAGGCTCTTCCTCTGTCCCAGCGGCTGTGTGGGCTCCACCCCGGACAGGCACATAGCAGGCGGCGTTTCCGGTTCCCTCACCCACTGCAGCAAAGGCCGGCAGCCGGCAGCTTAAGCAGATGGCTAGCTCGGGCCTGGAGGCCCGAGGCCCCACACGGGCGTTCCCTCCAAACCGAGGCCCGGCCCTGCCCCCCTGCCCTGCGCTCCCGGCGCCCTCCTCGCCCGCCCGCCTCCCTCTTGTGCGCTTAGATGGGCCCCACCTGAGCTCGCCGGCCCCAGGTATCAGCCACACCTGCGGAGGCGCCACCGAGGCAGGGGCCTGCGCGCTGGTCATAATCAGGGCGCGGGCGCGCCTCCCCCTGCCTCTGGCCCCGCGAGCTGAGTTGAAGTCCACCAAGCCAGGGCCACCGGCCCTGTCCCGGCCTCTGTTTTGGAAGAAGATTCTGCCGAGCTGTCGTGCCAGGGCCACTTCCATCCCGGAGCCTCTTCAAAGAGGCTCTGTCCTCTCAGGGAGATGTGGCAGGGCCGCCAGCCGCTGCTGCCAGATCAGCTCCACAAGGAAATTTCCACAAGCCCGGGCCCTTCTCTTCCCGCCCCGCCTCCGCCGCTGCCCTAAACCTGAGCCGGCGCGGGGTGGTGGTGGTGGTGGTTTCCTTCTGTTTGTTTGTCCTTCCCTGTCAGTCTCACTGGGACGGGGTGTCCCGCGACACAGGCCAAGGGGCCCGGTTTGGACACCATTATCGACTCCGGAACAGACCGGTAAATTCTGCCTGGCGCCCCCACTGCCCCCCAAGGGGTGCTCCGTGGTCCCCAAGCCCTGTGCTCCACGGTGTGTCTCACGTGAACTCCGAGGTGGCTGCGGCACGCACCACCCCCCCCCCCAACCCATGCCTCAGCGTTTGTATTCGTCCAGGTCCCGACTTGCAAAGTCGAAATGCTCCACTGTGTTTCCCAGACTCCCTGCTCGGTGTTGCCACGTGGCTCTGGCCGGTGGAACGTGGGCATAAGCCACGGTCCCCAGGGGCTCTCCCTCCCCCCACCTCCGGCTGGAAGGCAGGGCTGCTGCAGGAAAGGCCCCCCTGACACTGGCTCTGCTCTCGAGTGAAAACCAGACTTCGCTTGTGCCAAATTGTGGCGTTGGGCTTGCTATAGCCGCCAGGAGCCTTTAACTGCAAACTGGGGCATCGGGTTCATTTTCACTCCAGGTTAGAAGTGATTTCTCCCCCGAAAGAATTAAACATGCAAAATAAAGAAAAGGCTGCATTTCAGCCGAAGAGATCAAGAATAACATGGGGGGGCCCTCCCTGGTGGGGCAGTGGGTTAAGCAACGCACTGTGCAGCAAACCTCAGCCATCGCAACAGAGTTCAATCCCTGCTGCTGGCCAGGGAGGGGACCCACATGGCACAGCAGACCTCTCCTGCCTCCCCGCTGCTCCCCTCAACAGCGTGTTTTGGTCCATCATCTGTTCTGCTCCCTGCTCTGTCTGTAGTGAATCCTCTCACCCCCCAACACCTCTGGCCTGTGCCCCAGTGCTTGTGTGCATAAATAAATAAATCTTAAAAAAAAAAAAAGAATAACGTGGGCCTGTAACTGCACCTGGACCAGCGAGCTCCTGGAACCAGTATCCCGGATGCTATTTTGACAGCTTCCCAACGTGGCTGTGCTGCAGCTCCCAGTGGAGAGGACTTTGCTGCTTCCCCCAGCGACTCCCCCATCTGCCTCTGCTCTCCACCGGCCCCTCCAGCCACACCCCTTTGCTCCAGGCACACCCACAGCTTATAGCCTGGGAAGTTTAGGTCCTGGCCCTGGGCCCCTCCTCCTTTTCTACTGTGCTACTCAGGGCCCTGTTGAGTACTGCCACACTGTGGGGTGCAGGCCTGTCGGCCTCCACACCCCTCCTCAGCCTGCCCCTTTCTCTGCATCCTGGGGGGTGAGCCCTGACCACAGATTTGCCGGGAGGCTGGGCCACAGGGTGAGGTTCTGGGCGCAGAGAGCAGAGGCGACTGTCCTCCTCTGGTTCCAGCAGTGCGTCTGTGGGCTGCTTGTCGGCCTGTGACCCAGTCCCTGCCCTTCTCCTCTGTCCCTTGAGTTTCAGAGCTGGAGACAACTGTTCTGTCTGGCTTCTCAGCCATTCCAGCACCCGCATGACCAAAGTCCTGGGTCCCTGCCCCTGGGTGAAATGCTCGGAGGCCTGCAGTCCCCTCAGGCCACAGTCGGACCCTCTGCCCCAGCACCTTTCTGGGCCCCTGGGCAGTGGGCACGAGCCTCCTGTTTCCATCATGCCCCCGCCCACCCTTCCTCTTTGTGCGGCTCTTCCTTGGGGTCATGCCACGCACACCCCACTCTCACCGAGCTCTGTCCAGATCTTCCCCACACCTCCACCCCCACGGGGCATTTCCTGGGTGAAACCAGCTCTGTGGACCACCCCCCCAACACACAAACCATTTACACACATTTGGTGAGGAGTCACCAAAGCCTTAACAGAAATCCCTCAAAAGACATTATTTGGGGGTCTGAAGGAGGGGGTTTGCCCCTCCGCGTCCTTTCCCTGAGTGCCAAGCTGCATTTTATGGCTATTTGTGAGAACAGAGGGGTGCTGATGGGGGCGCCGCCAAAGAAAGGCCCAGACCCATCTCACCAGCGAGGGCAAGCTGCCGGGGGAGTGGACGTGGATGCCGGAGGCCCTGGTGTCCCTCTGCAAGGACAAAGATACTTGTCACGGACAGAACAGGGGGCCGGGCGAGGGAAGACTTGACTGCAGACCACCCCCTGGCACAGCTGTGCTGGGAAAGGGCCTTACTTTCCTGGAAGCAGAGGAGGCAAACAGCTGATAAGTCTTGCTTGAGGCCAGATCTGGAGGAAGCCACAAGTCAGGGAGCCTCCCTCCTGTGTGATCAGCACAGGCAGTCTCGGGCAGAACCGCCAGGGACCCAAGGGGCCGGGAGGCGGCCTCCCCTGCTTCTGGCTGGCTGGGCCTTATCAGTAGGGAGGAGGCTCGCTGTCCTCCCGTCTCCCCTGGCTGTCTGTCTGAACACAAACCACACGCACACTCATCACTCATGGAGATGCAAGCCCTTCCGGGAGGGTTCAGGGAAGTTAATGGGATCCCTCCAACTAATTCCCCACACTCAGCCTCTGAGGTCGGCCCACCAGGCCTCAGCAGAGAAATGCAGGTCGGCCAGGCCTTCCCGACTGTCTGGTCTGCAGCAGAGTGGGCTTGCTGGCGTGCCACCTGGGGGCTGACCCCGTGGGCAGTGTCCACCAGGGCAAGTGGGGGCGGTCTGGGTGGTCTCAGCAGGGCTGAGGCCCTGCCTGCAAGGGGGGCTTATGTGCAAGCCCAGGAAGGCGGCCATTCCCCAGATGGCCACTAGAGGGCGCTGCCCATGCACAGACCCAGGCCCCTGAGGAATGCCCGCCAGCTCCAGGGCTCTTCTTGAGTGCCCCTTAGAGGGGCTGGGAAAGGCCCAGTGGGATCACTGACCTTTCCAGCTGCATCTCACCCCTGTGCTCTCTGCCCCAGCAATGACGGCTTCTCACGGTTCCTGGCAAGGGCAACACTTCTCAAGTGGCTGCTCTGCTCCTTTACCCAGAGATCCCCAGCCTCCTGGACCTTTCATCTTCAGGGATGAAAGGCCCAGGGATGGCTTGGGGAAGCAGGACCCCAGAGATGTGCGACACCCCATCACCCGTTCATGTCACTCAGGCGCCTTCACGGACTTTGGCCATTCACTCCTTTCCTGGTAGGTGGCAAGAGTCCGTGTCCAAATGAGTCCACAAGGACTCTGCAGCCGCAAATCAGCAGGTGCCGTGTCTTGGGGTGAGGGGCCTCTGGTTTCCTTTTCAGGGTACAGGTGACCAGCACCTTGCCAGGGCCACTTACACTAGAGGAAATACGGCAGCTCACCTGCGCGGTGGGCACCATCTAGACCCGCAGTGCAGGCCCTCCTCATGCACATAGCAGGGCACTCCACAGGACGCCCCGTCTCCTGGTCCAGACAGGCAGACGTGCGCACGGACGCACCCTGGTTCTGGGGTGTGCTGGCGCACTGCCACCGCTCGGAAGCCTCTGCACAGGGCATGGATGGGTGGACGCATCCTCCAGCACATTCTGGAAGGCGCTCCCGGGCGCTGCGTTCGAGAAAAGCAGAGCAGGGCTGGAAGCAGCCTCACCCATCCAGCTCTGAACCCCATTCCCCTCTGTGGTTTCAGGGACGCCCCTCCCTAGGCTGCTGCCAGGTTCCAGGTGCCAGCACTTTGCCAACTGTGCAGTCTGGAGGCGATGTTAGGGTGTCCTCACCCTGGCATCCCACCTCGCACAGAGCATCAGGTTCAAGACAAAAGCAGCCATTCTGGGGGGACCCCAGGGCACATGGTCCATCTTGTGACGCTGCCGGTGCCTTCTGGCTTGGAACCAGTCCGCCATCTTGCACACCAACGCACGTGGCCCCAGACAGGCAGACGTGCGCACGGACGCACCCTGGTTCTGGGGTGTGCTGGTGCACTGCCACCGCTCGGAAGCCTCTGCACAGGGCATGGATGGGTGGACGCATCCTCCAGCACATGCCTCCCTAATCAGCACTGTGCTCCTGGCGCCAGGTGGGGGCGAGCTCTGAAACACACAGCATCGTAGGTCCGGGCCCGCAGGGGTCCCCGGGCGAGGACTTGCAGGCCGGCACCCAGGGTGGGGACGCCCAGCCTGACCCAGTGTTATTTTTCCAGCACATGCCACATGACATCCAAGATGCACATGTGATTGCTTGGGGAGGGAAAAGCATTTTAACATGTTTGTCCCAGATGTGGGAGAAGAAGGGAGAGGGAATTAGTTGCCTGGTTGCCTCTGTTGGCCTTGGGGCCTCAGTTTCCCCTTAAGTGTGTGATGACCCAGGGGCCTGCTGGGCTGGCTGTGACCTCCCAGGGGACCTGTTCTTGTGGTCCCGCCTGGCCCCAGCCCCCCGGGCTCCGCCGTAGCAGCTCCTTTCTGGCTGGCGTTGGGGCCAGGCCATGGCACTAGCACAGCCTAGGCAGGGGTGGGTTATAGCCTGATCAAGACCACGTGCCAGTCTCTGGCCGAGGCCCAAATCTGCCCCGCTGGCTTCTGGTTGATGAGAGGAGAGCTGCGGGCAGGAGATCTCATAGGTGGCAGGTGGGTCAAAGGCAGCTGAAAGTGGGCAGAGCCAGGGCCGCTAAATGCTCACTGCATAAAAGCCCAAGCCGGCCCAGCTGAACAAGCAGCAGGCAGGAAGAGCCCTGGCCATCCGGGGCTGGACAGTGTCTTTTTAAGTGGAACTGTCAATGTCCTTTCAGAAGGCTCCGTCCGTGGAGAGAGGCCAAGTTCCTCCTGGCCCGCAGCCCCGGGCCAGGCCCGATCGAGACCAGCTCCGACGGGCCAGGCCCGATCGAGACCAGCTCCGACGTGGCGTTAGGAAGTCAGGGGACTAGGGAACCCCAAATGGAGCTGCAGGCACTTCGGCCCAGGAGGAAGAAATGTGGGACTCCTTCCTTCCCCCCTCTCCCCATCCCCTCTGTCTTTTCTCCTTCTTTCTCCTGCCTTGTTATTGTTCTCTCCTCCCTCTCTTCCTGTTTTTCCTCCGTTGCCAAATATTTATTAAATGCCTACTCTGTTCCAGATGTGCTGTCGGGCACTGGGGATTCAGCAGTGAAGAAAAAGAACAAAAAAGTCCTCCTTTGCAGAGTTTACATTTTAGTGGCGGAGATGGATAATAAAATAAATCACATGAGTTTAAAAAAATGCTACGGGGAACTCAGGAGGAAGGAAGAGAAATGTGGCTCTTGGCCCGGGGAGCCAGGGAAGGACGCGTCCCCTAGACGGTGGCCTCTCGGGGAAGGGTGTCCAGGCAGCGGGCACAGCAGGTGGAATGCCCCAAGGCCGCAGTGCCAGGCTGTTGAAGGACAGCGAGGAAGCTCGGGCTCACCAGGTTCCCGCCTCTGGCCAGTCGAGGAGCCCCGGCTGCCCCCAGCCTGCAGGCTGTCCCCGGCACTAGGCCAAGGGCTAGCATCTCCTTCCTGCCTGAGGCTGCGCTGGATGCTGGAGAGCTGGGCCCAAGCTGATGTGGGGTCTGCCCACGCGGAGGGGACAAGCTCGTGTAGAAATTGACCAGTGGTGACTGGTGGGCTCACCAGAGGCTTGTTTGGCTAGCACTGAAGGGTTCTGCGTGGGTGACTAATTCTGATAGGATTCCAAACGCAGAAGAGTTGCAATAAAAGCGCACGGAAGCCGCTACCGTCCTTATACAGACTTAACGGCTGTTCCAACCGGGCTGCGCTGGTTCCAACCGGGCTGCGCTGGCTCCAGCGCTCGTGTTCTCACGTGTGTGTGAGAGACACGGTCTGTATGTAGACACCCGTGCATCCTCCTGGCACCGTACGACAGTCACGTCCATCGCAGCCTCTCACTCACCAATGCTTGCCTCGATGGACGCACCTAGCGGTAGCACTTGAAGACCGCTGAGAGAACAGGTCTTATCACCAAGCTACCAATCAATAGCGGGTTTGGAGGGTTGGGTCGGTGATGGCAGAGACTGCAGCGAAGGTTCCTGTGTCTGGGCGGGGACAGCGAGTGTGGGACGTCGCGTGACAGCACCACCTCAGTGTGGGTCCTCCCCTCGCATCCACCTGTACACTCCCTGCGGACCGCCTTCTGCACGTCCGTCACGCCTCCATACGTGGCTTACGAACAATCCCACGCTGTGGAGTTCCCGGAGCGAGGGCCTCCTCCTGCGTGACCTCCCCCCGCGCCGTGCCAAACTCGGAAAAGGAGCACTGTCGCCCCCGAGCACGCCGCGCTGTCGATGGCAGGGTCACCTCTGTCGGGCCGACCAGATGTCACCAGCTGTGCCCAGGAGGCCTTTCCTCGCTCCGCCTTCTCCTCCTGCTCTGCAACTGAGTACAGCCGAACGCTGCCTCCGCCACCACGAGCCCGTTTCCTTCATCGATTGGGCAGGACTGGCCCGGCCCTTCCCTTTCCTGGTCTTCCCTGACGCTGACGTGTGGAAGCGGCTCTGCCAGCTCACCGTAGAGCATCCTCCGTCTGCCTGGCCTCCCCGCTGGACGGGGGCCTGCGTCTGGGTGGGTGTTGCTGATCCGTGGAGCAGGCTGTAGAACACAGGTGCCTCGCAAGAGCAAAACTCTGGCCTTTGTGGTCTGTGCCCATGAGGGAATATTACATGGCCATAAACAAGAACTAAGTACCAACACGGCTACAACACACTAAATGAAAGAAGCCGGACACAAAAGAACCTAAGGCGTGTGATTCCATGTAAAAGAAATGTCCAGATAAGCAAGTCCATAGAGATTGCTCCAGCAGATTGGAGCGTCCAGGAGCTGGGGGAGAGGGAAGTAGACAGACACTGCCTAGTGGGCCCAGTACAGGGTCTTACTGCACCTGCGCTGTGGAGGTGGATTATTTCAGAATGGGGAGGTGGTGGCACCCGACAGGGCGGATGTGCTACTGGACCGACACTTACGAGAGCGTAGTTTTACTTTGTGATTTCACCTCAATAAATTAAAAAGCAAAACAAAAAACCTGGCACCACTGTGGGCAGGACTGGACTCCAGGGTGACAGGTAGACTGGCTGTGCCAACCAGCGGAGAGGGGAGGTAGGCAGGAGAGGGGACGAGAGAGGCCCTTGGGGTGCGGGGGTTCTGACGTCTGGAACCACCTCACTGGGGGCATGAGCAGGGAGAGAAGGACGGGGTGACCCCAGCTTCTGGAGGACTGAGAGGATGGCAGGGCTCGGGGGGCCTGGAGCACGGGGCCTCCGGAAGCTTCCAGAAGAGGAGCTCTGGGCTGCTTGCCCTGTGTGCGGTGCGGGGCCTCGGGGGACGCTCACGCGAGCATCTCCTGCTGCATGAGTCAGGAGGACGTGGGAACAAGGCCTGGAAAAGGTGACAGCATAGCTGCCTCAGACCCCCACATACTGGGAGTGAGCCTGTGTCACCCCGGCAACTGCGGCCGCCTCTGTGCGGCTGCGTGTCACGCCAGGCAGCCCCACGGCGCCTGCTCGGCCACCCTGCAGGGCCAGCACCCCGTGAGGAGGGCCGCCCCTGTCCCCTGGAATCCAGCCTCTCCTCGCCGCCCCTCTCACCCCCGAGCAGGGCAGGGGCAGAAAAGCTGCCCAGGAGCCAGGCACCGGGGCCAGGGTGGACCCCACTTGATCAGCACTGGGCCCGGGGCGTCGCCAGCGGGAGGGCTGCTCGCTGCTGTGGGAAGCCGTGTCCACGTCAGGAGCGGAGTGGACAGCTGTCATCAGTGGCTCCGGGCTACGGATGCGGGGTGGCCTCGGAGTCAAGGTCAGCCGTTTAACGTGGGGCTGGGCCCCTTGACCTCTCTGGGCCTCAACTTCCCCTTCTGTAAGGCGGGCTGGGCCGGCTGAGGTTCTGTGACGAGGCGTGTGACGCACTGGGCACGGTGCCGCTACAGCAGCGGCGGCCACTGAGGGGCTCGCCTCCCAGGACCGAGCTTCGTCTCCACCCCACCCATGTGGGGAACAGCCCCCCTCTGGCTAGGGGGACGCCTTCGTGCACCAGTGCCTGGGGTGGTCACGCTGAGTGATCTCAAACATACTGCTTTTCTTGGTGCCGCGCGAGACGCCCAGCTGCCAGATGGACCTTTCACAGACATGCCTGAGAGAGAAGGCTCTGCTGGCAAAGGCCGCAGGGTTTGGGGTGAACAGAGGGCGGGTGAGGGGACCAGGCCACCAGGGAGGGACACCACTCTGTGCTAGGCTTCAGTTCCTCTCCCGGTCACCCTGAGGCCCCTTGCAGGCAGGGTCTGGGCAGGGGTCACTCACATAGGAATCGGGAAGGGGCCGGTGAGCCGGGGAGGTCTGTGTGCTGGGCCAGACCCCCAAGACCCCACAGGGAGGGGAGGGGTGCTCAGTGCCACGCATCTCCTCTGGCTCCCTGTAGCCGGTGGGCCCAGAGGACAGCAGGCCCCCACATTGGCCCGGGGCAGAGGGCAGGGTGGGGTCCAGGGAGCGAGTGGTCACTGACCAGGCCCCAGTCCTCAAAGGCCAGCACCCACTGCCCAGGAAGGGCTCACGCCCAGAGCCGCGGGCTGCTGCAGGCACCGCAGGCGGGCAGGGTGGGCGTCCTGGCTCCTGGCCCCTCGCCCGCACCACCTCATAAGAGGAGGGGGACCTGCCTCCTGTGAACCTCAGAAAACCACAGACCCCTAGAAACGGGCCTGGCTCTGCCGCGGCAGTGCTCTTGGAGAGCGCTACCCCTTTCCCGGTCTCCGCTGTTGCTGCTGCCCGGGGCAGGGCGCAGGTGGGGGCTCCCCTCTGGGCCCCGCGGTCAGGACCAGGGCATGAGGCTGGACAGGGCGTGGCTGCCGGCCGGAGAGACAGCGGAGAGGCAGGTCTCACGTGGGTCCTGCTGGGCAAGGCCAGACTGGAGGGACGGGCAGGGCGTTCTGAGACCCGCGGGGTGTCCGCTGCCCTGGCCTCGGGCTCCCCACCTCCTAACAGGCCCCAAGGTCCTGCCCACCGCTGGAGTTCAGGAAACATCCCGGCTTCCTGAGCTGGGCCAGAGCCACGCTGGGCTCAGGGAACCCCCAGTCAAGCCACGTGGCCCGTGGCCCGGCCGTCAGCCGGGGCGCAGCCGCGTCTGTGGGACGCCGTCTGCCTGGCGCGTGGAAGCTCAGTGACCCCGCTGAGCAGCTGGAGCGGTCACCAGCAGGCCCGGGCTTCCTCGGCCCCAAGCACAGAAGCACAGCGCTGCGGGGAGCGCCTGACTGCAGAGGCGGGGCGACATTCCTAGCTTCTCTTGGATGAGACACCCCCAAACACTTTTGATGTTTTGGGGAAACAGGGAGCAAAACAAGCAGCTGCTATTTGTCAGCCTGGATGGAGGGGAACGTTGGGTCAGAACCGCCTTCACTGCCTCGTGGCGTCAGACGTTTGCACCCGGCGAGGGGGACTTGCCTTGTTCCAGAAAGCTCAGGTAGGTCTTCAGGCACAGCCGGGCCTTGCTTCCTCCTGGGCCCTGGGCGAGGCTGAGCTGACTGCCCAGATGTCCTGCAAGAGGTCAGCAGCTCCCAGTTGGGGAGCATAAAGTGCAGGTCTGGGCCAGGCCCTGCCAGGGAGGGCCTCAGGGAGCTCAGGCTGACAGCACGGGGCTCTAACATGGCGGGGGGCCTCGGGGAGCTCAGGCTGATGGCATGGGCTCCAACCTAGCTGGGGGGCAGGCTCCCAATCTGGAGTCCTGGGAACCCAGGAAGTGCCCCAAGTGGGGCCTTTGCCTCAATGAGGATAATTGGGGTGGGGGTGTCCTCATTAGCCTTTAGATGAGTAGACAGAATTGCCTGACTCATCAACAGCCTCTCAGAAACCAGGTCTGGAAAATGTGTGCAAGAAAAAAGAAATGGAAACAAACAAACATAAAGAAGGGGGGAAATGTTTTAAAACTGGAACCAATTTTGGGGTCAAACCCAAGTGCCCACACAGATTCATTTCAGCTTCTCAAGCGTTATTCTATATGATCCACTTCCTACGAAAGCATCAGATGGCTATTGTGTCAATGGTTTCCATTTATTCTAAAAGACGTCGTCTCTACTTTGGGGCGGACCCACCAGAACCCAACTAAATCAAAAACAGCAATAACTGGTTTTGATTTGGAAAAACAAAACCCGCAGAAGACAGAAGAGCAACTAAACGCTGGTCTCCAAAGGCCTCTTCAGACACTCGGGGATGAGTCACCAGGTGCCTCCCGCCCTCTGAGAGTGTAGTTCTGCCTCCGCTGTGTGTCCCAGGGTAAGTCGCTGACCTCTCTGAGCCTGCTGCCTCCTCTGTGGGAGGAGTGGGCGCAGGCACCGAGACTGGGCGGGCACGCTGTGGACACAGGAAGGTAGCATGTGGGCCTACGCACGAGGGCCTACGAGCGGGGTCTTCACTCCCGCGGGGCCTGCCTTCACACACTTCACAGCTGGGGTCCCACTGCAAAGACTCCGAAGGGAACGGAGGAAGCCAGGGGCTCGAGCTTTGGAAGTGGAAGGGACTCACCACTTCTGAAGTGAGGTTCAAGAAAGGGAGAGTTCACTGTCAAGAAGCTGTGAAAAGGGTCTCCTCTGTGAGAGCGTCTGTAAACCATTCTTCCATGATGTGTGCTCTCTCTCTCTCTTGCTCTCTTGCTCTCATTCTCTCTCTCTCTCTGGCTTCTCAGAAGCAGGCCTCTCTCTCTCTCTCTTGCTCTCTTGCTCTCATTCTCTCTCTCTCTCTGGCTTCTCAGAAGCAGGCCTCTCTCTCTCTCTCTCTCTCTCTCTCTCTCTCTCTCTCTCTCTCTCTCTCTCTC
>JAGFMF010011775.1:1438460-1583957 GCA_019455555.1 Galemys pyrenaicus | reverse complement strand
TCTCTCTTGCTCTTGCTCTCGCTCTCTCGCTCTCTCTCTCTGGCTTCTTAGAAGCAGGCCTCTCTCTCTCTCTCTCTCTCTCTCTCTCTCTCTTTCTCTCTCTCTCTCTCTCTCTCTCACACACACACACACACACGTCTTTACTGCTCTAATTCTGTGAAGTTACTGGACCAAAAAAAGAACTTTCCACAAGCTGATATTGAGGGAAGGTGAAATTCAGGTTTTGGGGAGGGACTTCCAGAATGTTCCTTATCAGACAGGATGAGAAACAGCTGGCCTGGCAGCCACCAGCAGGCGTGTCCGTCAGGGCAGCTTCGGAGAGGCTGGATCTGCGGGGAGGGGCTGTGGGGAGCAGACAACCAGGAACCATTTCCACCCCATCGGGGGGCCGTGTTCAGGGTCGCCTGCCCGTGGGATGGGATTTAAGCTGAGCCCCTGGCCTTGGACCAGAGCAGGCCGAGAAGTCCATATTGGTCCATGTCTGGCCAGCCAGCCCAAGGTCACTGTAGGTCCAGGTGGGGAAGGGCTGTTACCACCCTGGTCAGTCTGTCGGCACGTCTGGGCATCCCAGGTTAGTGGGAAGAGAGAGGCCAGGGCGGGAGGCCAAGAAACTAGTTGGAGGTCAGTGTGGGCAGAACCAAATGGAGGAGAGAGGGAGCAAGACCAGGCCAAGCCAGGCCAGCTTCGGGCCCTGGGCTCCAACCCAAGCCACGGCCAAGCAGACAGGCCGGGGGGCACGGGGATGACGCTCACCTGGCTTCAGAGGGCCTGGCGGGGCAGGCGTCTGAGCTCAGGGCTTCCAGGCAGTGACCCAGACTGCTGCCCGAGGACACAGACTGCTCCCCTTGGGCCGTGGCCTTGACTGCCCCGAGGGGAGGGGCAGCCGAAGGGTAGGGGGAGGTGGTGAGGGTAGAGCAGCTGGGATGACCTAAGTGTCTGGGAGCCGCTTCTGTAACGTGCGCTGACTCAGGGCCAGCTTAGCTCAGACCCTGGGGGACTCAGGACAGCGACACCCCGTGCCCTGAGAACCCACTCCACTAGTCAGGGCAGCTCAAAGGGGCGACGTGGTCCCCCTGCCATCTGTTGTCCCCTCTGCCTTGTTTTAGGCTGGATCTCAGACATGGAGTCTGAGACAGGGCTTGGCACAGTCTGCAGGGGAGGCGCTCCCAGGAGGCACAAGTGAGAGTGGGGAAGGAGGTGGGTGCTGGGTAAAGACGATGAAGAGAGCAGTTCTGGGCACGTGGCCTGCTGAGGACCTGGGGCCACCTGGAGCGCACCTCAGTGTGTAAGTGAGGGTGCACTGTGAGCTGGCTTGATAAAGCAGCTCCCTAATACGTTGACTGAAACAACATATGTTCTCCCACAGCCCACAGAGGTGGTCCAGGGCGCTAGGGCAGCTTCACTAGCCTCAGCAATGGTGTTGTCTTAAGATCCAAAGCAGCTGCTGCAGCTCCTGCCATCATGTCTACCCCCCAGACAATGGGAATGAGGACAAGCGAGCCATGCCTATTCTCCTTAAGGGAGCGAGCAAGTCATGGCACTTGCGCTCACATGTTAGCCAGGCACAGTGGCATGGACATTCTAGTGGCAAAGGAGGCTGGGAATTAAGTAGCCTTATGTCCCAGCCATTATTATTATTTTTTTATTTTTAAATATTTTATTTATTTATGTATATATGAGCTGGGGTGTGGGGGTGAGAAGATCCACCAGAGACAAAGTGGAGAACAGACAGAACAGGCAGACTGACTGAAACACACTGCTGAGGGGAGCCGCGGGCAAGGCAGGAGAGGTCTGCTGCGCCGTGTGGGTCAGTTCCCTGGCCGGGGACAGGGATCGAACTCATGCTGCAGTGGCCACAGATGCTTCATAGTGTGGTACTTAATGCCTTGGGCCACCAGGAGGCCTTGTCCCAGCCATTATTAAAGGAAGGAAGAGGGATGGATACTGGTGACATCTATGAGAAGAGAAGTCACAACTATGGCAAAACCCTCCAGTTGAACTGCACGAGTAAGGCTCGGCAACCCCATCGGGTAAAGCTGCCAGCGCGCCCCGGGTCGAAGGTGTGGGCGCCCTGGTCCCCACCCCCTGACGTGACAAACAGAACTCTGTAGGTGCGGTTAAGTCAAGGACCTTGAGTTGGGACAGGGTCCTGGACTAGCCGGGAGGCCCAGTGTCACCACAGGGTCCTGGTGCCGGGGACAGGCCAGAGTCACAGAAGGACATGAGGGCAGCACATGGGTTGTGGTGGGGTGGGGGGAGGGGCTGCGAGCCAAGGACCAGGTGGCTGCCGCAGATTGGAGAAGGCCAGGAAGCAGAGACTTGCCCGGAGCCTCCAGAAGGAGCCCAGCCCTGCCGGCGTCTGGACTTGGGCCTGTAAGACTCACTTGGGACTTTCGGCCTCCAGGACTGTAAGGGAATACGGTTCTGTGGTTCTGAGCGTCAGGTCTGTGACAGTTTGGGGCAGCAGCAGCAGGAAACCGATTCGCCCTGCTGGGGAACGGTCAGCCCTGCCGAGGGCGGCCGGGTCCCGCTCCTGTAGAAACATGTTCCCAACGCCCTGGGTCCTTTCCTGCTCCACGCCCTGGTCCCAGCATGGGGCTGAGAAGACCCCTCTGCGCTCATCCTCCACCAGGACGCCACGGCTTCCCCTACCATTGGCGGCCGACAGTTGTGCGTGACCTGCACGAGTCCCAGGCCCGTGGGCACCCATGAGAATCAGTCCTCAAAGAAACAGCCTTTGCCTGGCGACGACCAAGGAGCTTGGAGCCATGAAGTGGGCCAGGCCCACGGCCATCCTCTCCGGCCCTGTCCCCTACAGGGCAGTCTCAGCCGTGTCAGCGCAGCTCACTCTCACCGGAACCCCAGCTCCCCAAAACGCCTCTCCATGTCCCCATGTCAGGCTCCATCTCCCACTCTGAAAAACAGGTTTTGCTCTCACTCTGCCTCTTCCAAGAGGATTTCTGAGGAGTTTTAGTTTGCTTACACCGTGACCAATAACACACGCGTCATGCATTCCTGGCATCAATGTGCCCTCTCAGCGTCGCGACCGTGCTTCTGGATGAAGGCGTGGTCGTGCACCTCAGGCCGGGTCTGGGGAGACCATGTTGAGGTGAAGCACTTGCCCAAAGTTGGGAGACAGAGAAATCACTGATCCCAGGTCACCTGACAACAGGCTCCCTGGTTTCATTCTGGAAGATTCTAGGGGCTGGCAGGAGGCGGCTACAGCTGCAAGATGAGTGTACAGGTAACGATCAGGCAGGAATGGCCCCCCTCGTGGCCCAGGGGTTGAGTCTCAGCACCATCACCATGACAGCACGAGTTCGATTCTGGCCACAGAGGGGACCCACATGGCGCAGCAGACCTCTCCTGCCTCGCCCGCTGCTCCCCTCAGCAGTGTGTTTCAGTCCATCTGCCTGTTCCCCGCTCTGTCTCTGGTGAATCCTTTCATGCCCCCACACCTCTGGCCTATGCCCAGTTCTATGCAAAAATAAAAATATAACAAACTAAAAATGATATTTAAAAAAAAAATCAATTGAGCAGGAACAATCCCAGAGATGGGAGCCCACTGGGGTACTGGTGCACCCCTTGCCTCTGACCCTGGCCCAGAGGACAGTCTCAGGGGTGCTCTACACAGAGCTGGAAGAGACTCCTTAAACTACACAGGGGGCCAAAGGCCCTGGAGGCAGTGACTTGCACAAGGGCACACAACTAGAACGTGGTGAAGCCTTGCCAAGAAAGCCTATGCAAAGGCCCTGGGGTAGAGGAAACTGGGGAAAGGGCAGGGCTGTTAGCGTCTGTGCAGTGGGCAGGGGTCAGGTTGTGAGACCTGAGAGCCAGAGCCTGAGGCCATGTGGTGGTGCTGGGGAGCGTGGGGAGGAGGCAGAAAGTGCAGAATCCTTCACCCCCTGAGCCCGGGCCCCATAGGTTCTCTTGCTGACTCTTCAGGGTGGGGGGTGTGTTGGGCATGTGGGCTGCCTGCATTCCTGGACCCTGCACAACATTTGCAGTGGGGCGGTTCGTTTCCTCCAGAGATAAGGTCCAGCCCAGCCTCCCTGGCGCTGTCTTCAAGGACGGCTGGGGATTTGGAGCCTGGCTCTCTGGAACGTTCCTGAGACTAGATTAGCCCCAAGGCCCCGGAGCTCCAAAGGATTTAACTCCACCTCATTTTGCCTGGTGCTTGCAGACAAAATCCAACTGGAAATGCTGAGACCTTTAATAGAAACCACCACGACGCACGCAACTTGACTGCTGTGGAAGGTCTGACCTTGAATGGGGTGACAACGGCTCCTCTGAATTCGAGGCTCCTCTGACTTCGAGGCTCCTCTGACTTGGAGGCGCAGTGAATCCAAGCGCCTCTTCTAACCTCTCTGGCCTAGGGGTCAGCTTGAGAACAATCTTCCCCTCACCCCCTTAACAATAAAAGCAGTATTAGGGCAACTCATGGGGGAATAAGGCTTTTTAAAGCAGCTCTTTTAGGGTATAATTCACATGCCATGCAGCTGACCGTTCAAGCGTGCAGTCCACGGCAGTCAGCCTGTTCACGCAGGTCAGCACCAGCCAGGGGACACCCCCAGCCCTTCACCTCTGGCCTTCCCCCAGCCCCTTCCCGGCCTGGCCGCCAAGCCCCTGTCTGCGCATCTCCTGTTCCAGACCACACAGGCAGCCTCGCCACCCGGGGTCCGTGTGTGGCCCCCTCACCTAACACCCAGCTTGCGAGGTTCAGCCATGGCCATGTGACTGCACTCAGCTCCCTGCCAAGCCCACAGCGAGGACAGCCACGTCTCTGGGGGACCATCTGGGCGGCCCCCCGGGCCCGCATGCAGCGTGTCACGGCGCGTGCGTCTGGCTCTGCGTGGACCTGCCTTCTGTTCTTGGGACTCGTGACAAGCCGAGCGGGGTGGAGGGGGCCCCGGGAGCTCTAGGCGTCACCTTCTGTGACCTGCTGCCTACGCACGTGTGGAGCGTCCACTATGGGCTGAGAGCACGAGCTTTGCGCCCCACCCTTGCGAGCTCCGCAGACTGCCGCTGTCCTCACTGGTCGCAGAGGCCAGGGCACCAAGGGTGGGGCGCGGCTGCCGGGGAGCAGAGACCGGCCCGGGGGCCGGTGCCTCCCTCCTGCTGACGCCCAAGCACTGGCCTTGATTCCAGGCCCGGAAAGGGCAGCTTGCGTTAGCCCTTTGCAGCGTCCTCTAGGTGAGTAGGCCACCCCGAGCCCTCCGAAGCTCCCCCCAGAGATGTTGGGGTGGGGTCACAGCACTGTGTGACCCGCCATGCTGACCTCCAATGGCCAGCTCGGGTCCTGACCCAGCAGCACGTGGCCACACCGCAGCCCCCTGGAAGCCACAGTGACACGTGTCTGCAGGCCGTGTCCCCAGGCCCCCGTGTCTCCCTCCTGCCCGACTCGCGGCGAGCAGAGAGCCTTGGTCCCGGCCAGGTCAGCAGCCCCGGGGCTCGTTAAGGCCCGAAGCTCCAGGCCCACCCCAGAGACCCCGACCCTGCCGGGCAAGGACAGGCCTGGGGATCTGCGTTTGCAACATGCTCCTGGCGAGGGGGCCGGGGCTGCTGGCGCAGGACCCGCTTCGAGGCATCAAGATGTCCGCCATGTCCGGGCTGCTGCAGGGGACGCCGCCCTGGAAATCTCTCTCCTCCCCACTGGGACGTGGTGATCGCTCATCATGAATGGGTCCCCGTCCTCTGCCACCCGCTGCGGGGGCGCAATTCTGCACCACCTTCTTTGGGAGGCGCCCCTGAAGCTGGGGGTACGTGGCTGGAGCCCAGGCCAGGCTCCTCAAACTGGCCCTTTCTGATGAGTCCACAATCTGTCGCACCTTAGCGGGAGCCAGTTCCTTGATTCTCTCCCGGCGGGGTCCTTCAGATTCCCAAAGGAAGGAAGGTTTTGCTCTTGACGTTAAGTCTCACGCACGGGAGAAGGAAGGAGAAGCTCCTTCTAAGAACCTCAGAGAGGGACTACATTTCAGCCTTACCCTCCCTGGGACTTGGGGGCACCTGGCTGATGCCCCGCTTCCCAGCCCCGGCACCCTACCTGACGGGAGGGGTGTGCGGTTTGCATTCTGCCTCGCGGGCGCTGTGCTGAGAGGCGGGTTGGCCCCGTGCTCTGCTTCACCGCCCGGCCTCCTGCAGCTCGAGGTCTTCTGCAGCTTGAGGTCTTCCCAGCGGCCCCAGGCTCACAGCAACTGGGCTCGTCCTGCTGGTGGGCGAGGGGCCAGCCCTCCACGCAGTGAGCTGGGCCTGGGAGACGGCACCCCACGCTGACCTCTATCCCGGCGACTCATCTCACGCAGATAATCCCCTCCAGTCACTTCCATTTTGCTGCAGACGGCCGTGTTTCGTCTTTCTCCATGGCTGGCCAGTCCTCCACGTGTGGCAGGACCGCCATGTCTGGGTGCAGTACGCCATCCGTGGGCGCGGCTGCCGCCATGGCCCCGGGCATAATTAATGCCACAATGGACGTCGTGACGCATCGTCCTCCAGGTCAATGGTCTCACGGTCTTTGGGCGGATACCAAGGAGTGGCGTGGCTGGCTCTCTGGGAAGGCCTGCGCTGCTTTCCCGGACGGCTGCGCCGTTTCCCAGGCCCACCAGCCGCGCCTGCCCGGGTGCTGTCTCGCTGTGGTCTGCCCCTGCATTTCACTAATAAGAAGTGGCGGTGAGCGTCCTTCACGTGCAAGTGCTCACCCTTCACCTGCATCTCCTCTCTGGGGCAGTGTCTGTCCATGCTGCCGTCCATTTTTTTAATTGGTTGCTTCTTTTTTTCCCTTCGGTCGGATGAGCTTTGTCGACCTCGGGTATCAGCCCCTGAGGGTTGTGGGAGCCCCAGTGCAGCAGGCTGTCTTTTCAATGTGCCAACGTTCTCTCTTGCTCTGTAAAGCTTTTTATTTGCTGCCACCCCAATTGCTTGTGTTTCCTTTGCATGGGGCTGAGCCCCAAAACAAGGCTCTGTCCGGTGTTGTGGTCTGAATCGCCGGTGCGTGTTTTATGGTTTCAGCCTGACAGCCAAATCTTCGATCCATTCTGAGTTGGGTGTGTGTGTGTGTGTGTGTGTGTGTGTGTGCAGATAGCTATTAGCTTTCCAGCTGATTCTGATGGGCCTGGAGGAGGGGGCCACAGCCCCCTGGAGGCTGTCTTGAAAGGGAGGAAACTCATCACTGGGGACCAGGGCCAACTGCATCTGACCCAGATGTGTGGGGTCACCGAGACCCCGCCCCGCGCAGCTGTTCTCGGGAAGCGCCAGGCACCGGCACACTGGGCCTTCCCGACCCTGCAGCAGCTGCGCTGCGTTGGGCTGCTCTGAGGATCCGGGCCCAGGAAAGTGTCGGGCTGACATCCGGGAGCAGCTGGGGGGGTGGTCCCGGCCATCTGGAAGTTCCCGCGCAGAGAACACTTATGTAACTGGCTCCAGGGATGTTCGGGCAATGGGTTAGCTCTGCCGAGAACAAGCTGAGCATCCACACGGCAGGCAGGGGCGTTCCTGGCGGTCCAGCAGGGGACCTTCCCTCCTTCTTCGTGCCCCTCCTCCTGCCCGAGCACTCCACGCTGGCAAGGACGGAAGGAAGGGCAGAGCAGGGGGTTCAGGCTGCGCAGGGGCAGCGGTGTCTGATGAGCACACGGTGGGTGCTCCGGGGGCATTTGCTGAACTACAGC
The DNA here is from genome assembly GCA_019455555.1 of Galemys pyrenaicus. Taxonomy (NCBI): domain Eukaryota; kingdom Metazoa; phylum Chordata; class Mammalia; order Eulipotyphla; family Talpidae; genus Galemys; species Galemys pyrenaicus. The sequence goes on along the minus strand of JAGFMF010011775.1, from coordinate 1,576,296 downwards.
GTGAGGGCTCTGCTAGGGAGGGGCCTGTACCGAGCCGGCCCTCAGACTGTGGCCCTGGAACCCACAGTGTTAGCTCGCTGGGGAGCTGGGGGAAGCACAGATTCCCGGCCCCACACCCCAGCCTCCCGAATCAGAAACCGGGGGTGGGTGGGCTTGCAGCTGTGTTTATAGAAACTCTTCAGGATGCCCCAAGTGTGAGGATGACACACTTAGCTGTGTCACCCCAGCTGTGCCTTACAACCACCCATCCTGCCTGCGCCCTCCACGCCCCTGGGTGCCAGTCCTGGGAGGAGCCCCCGATGTGGGTGCTTCTGCAGGGGCGCTTGGGCCGCTGGTTTGCAAGCAGGGCCACGGGGTGGGTGTCTGAGCCACGCAGGTTTGGGTTCACATCCCAAGCGCCTCTTAAGAACAGGGACACTTTGTCCCAGTCGCCTAAGGGCCCATGCCTCGGTCTCTTCATCTGCAGACTGAGGAGGGTAAGGAGACAACCTCCCTCCGGGTGTGGTGGACACGCAACAGGCTCACGTGCACCGAGTGCACCCCCAGGGACGGGCGCGGGGGCTGCGGGGAGTCACCTTCAGGGCTACAGCAGCACGCTGTTACCGCTGAGACAACCACTGGCCGCTAGGACGCCACCGCATCGCCACCGCTGCCCAGCTGTGCTGACTGCCGCTACTGCCGCCACCCCCAGATCACGGCCAGGGCGCAGCGCTACTGCTGCTCCTGCAGTTTTGCCGCCACTGCTGTGACTGCTGCCGCCACAGTGTCCTTGCTGAGGCTCCGGTGACCCCTGCATCACCACCCCCGCAGCCCCCCTTCGCCTTGCTGCGGGTGCTGCCGCTGCCGCTGCCGCATTGCCGCTGCCGCATTGCCGCTGCCGCATTGCCGCTGCTTCCTGCTCCCCTGCGTTGTCAGGCAGGGGCCTTTGTTCCCCAGGCTCTCCCAGGAGGCACATCGCCCCTCACGCCCGTGTTCTGAGTTCTGGCCCCGGGAGTAGGAACTCAGTACAAAGTCCTACAGTTCGCAGACGCGTGTCTCCAAGCTCTCGGCGCTTTCAGAGACAGGGGAGCCCTTTGGAAGTCAGGATTTGGGGCTCAGAGCCTGGTGCTCCCCTCGCCCCTCCTGGGAGCTGTGAACAGAAATCCCTGGAATACATCCGCCTTCTGCCCCAGGCATTCGTGAGGGTCGGGGCAAGTGCTCGGGCTCATAAATCAGAGGGCTCACGACAGAGGTTTCTTCAGAGGGGTTCTCCCTACCCAAGTCCAGCCTCTGGGCCAGAAGCAAACACAACAGCCTCTCCCAACGTCCAAGCCAGGGGAGAAAGGCCCCTGGTATTTTGAAAAGCCCAAAGGTTGCAGAACAATGTTGGCCTCATTAAGCTGTGGTTTGCTCTGCATGTTTCTTTAAACTGAAGTTTAAAAAGAACTTTACAATGAACTTTCAAAATTCAGAACACAATCCTGCCCAAAATGCAAATGGCCAACGGGCATATGAAAAAATGCTGAACATCCCCTGTAATCAGGGAAATGCAAATCAAAACCACAAGCTACATGGGCCCTCCCTGGTGGCACAGTGGGTTAAGCAACGCACTATAAAGCAAACCGCAACCACTGCGGAACGAGCTCGATCCCTGCTGCCAGCCAGGGAGGGGACCCGCATGGCGCAGCAGACCTCTCCTGCCTCGCCCGCTGCTCCCCTCAGCAGTGTGTTTCAGTCCATCTGCCTGTTCTGCTCCCCACTCTGACTCTGGTGAATCCTCTCACCTCCCGTGACTCTGGCCTGTACCCCAGCTCTTGTATGCATTAATAAATAAATCTTTAAAAAACAAAAACAAAAACAAAAAATCACAAGCTACCACCTTTCACCAGTGAAAATGGCACATATTAAAAAACTAGCAACGACAAATGTTGGTGAGGATGTAGAGAAAAAGGAACTCTCCTACACTGCTGGTGGGAATGCAAACTGGTCTGACCTCTATGGAAAGCTGTGTGAGGTTCCTCAAATTACTAAAAATGGAGCTTCCATATGATCCAGCAATTCTACCTCTAGGAATCTACCCAAAGGACACAAATTCAAAAGGACACTTGCACCCTTATTGCAGCACAGTTTATAATAGGTAAGCTATGGAAACAACCCAAATGCTCAAAAATAGATGACTGGATAAAGAATATGTGGTATATTTACACGATGGAATGTTACTCAGCAATCAAAAAGGATAAACTTGAGCTATTCACAGCTGGAAGGGGTGAAATAAGCCAGAAAGAAAAAGAAAAATATCGAATGGTTTCACTTATAAGAGGAAGGTAGAGGAACAAAATAAGGGATCAGAGAAAAAAAATAACTATAATAAAGTAAAAATCAAAATCATCAAGCAACTATAAACCAGAGACATCTTGTAAGGGAGGAAGCGGGAGAAGGCTCAGGACAGAGGCGGGAAGAGCACAAGGACTATGGTGGTGGTACCCGGATGAACTGGTGATGGGGATTTCACAGGGAAAGCATACATTGTACAAATATGAAGGATGGTGTAATAAATATACATTTAAAAATAAATTAATAAATAACTGGACCAGATTTGGGAGAATATAAAAAAAAGTACAGAACATAATCCACAAACCCAGATTAGATAAAACCCCCTCCAGGGACACCCTGGCAGCAGGGCCGAGCCTGGCTGGCAAATCCTACTGGAAATGGGGTGGTTTGACCAAGGGCTGCGGAGTATCAGCCTCTCCACTCTGTCACTTTTTGGAACACGTGGAAAAACGACTCCATCAGCGACGTGGGTGTGAGCAGACCACACGCATGCTCACGTGCGTTTCCCTGACTTCAGTGTCAAGAGTCTAGAGTGATGCGGTCATTCACGCACACTTGGGAAATGGCGAAAAGAAGAAAATCTACTCAGAAAGAACCCTTCTTTCTGAATTTCTCTTCAGTCTTTTTTTTGTTCATTTAAAGACACAGATCATCACAAATTGCAGATTACATGTCATCTTTGTTTAACTTATGACGACAAAACTCTTGATTTCTCCTTCATCCCAACAAATGATCACCTACACTGATAGCACCTGGTTGTTTTGACCAGTCACACCGAGGCATCTCTGGCCCTGCCTTTCCATCTATGCAAAGTCCGTGCCTCTCCAAGTTCATGCACCCACTTCTCTCCATCCCCAAGACCACCCCCAACCACCCCAAGCAGCTGTCCGGTGCACAGGGGAGAGAAGCGCTTCTGAAACAACTTTCTGCGGCTTTCCCACCAGGAGCAGCCGACACACCGCTGCCTGCTTCCTGGCTCCCAGTCCATTCTGCACACAGCCGTCGGAACGTGCTTCCAAAATGCCAACCTAACCACGTTTCCCCCAGGTGAAAACCTCAAGGGCTGCAGCCTGTTGCTCCCAGCATGAGCCCAGACTCCTCCTCCAGGAAGCCCCCCTTCCTGCACACACTGCCGCCCCACTTCCTAGCACCATGTGCAGCTCTCACTGTCTGGGTGTTTGTGGACCCACCGTGGCCCCCTCCCCCAGGCTTAATGTGCTGCGCAGGCAGGAATCTTGACGCCCTGGGAGTCACACTGTCCCAGGCTCAACCGCAGAGGCTCTCTGAAACTGGATATGCGCATGGAACCAATGAGAACGTTCTGGCCGTGGGTCTGTGGCCCAGCTCCACGGCGGCTCCAGAGTTCCCACACCAGGCCACTGTTTCCACAGTCCTTGCCTCTTGTGGGGTGCAGGGTCTGTGGTCGCCAGTGCCATGCATCTCGAGACACCCACAGTCGCTGGCGACGCTGACTTGGACGCTGGGGCGCTGCGGCCACTGCAATCTTGTCATCAGGCGCGCAGAGCGTTCTCAGTCTAAGCTGTTTCTGGGGAAATAGGTCAGCAAAAGTAGAGAGAGACTAGGGAAGTGGCCCTCTGAAATCACCTTATCCACCCACCTCTTGCCCCAAGGCGTGAGGGGTGTGCCAGAGGTCGCCCCCAGTGCAGTCTGAGGGCAGCTGTCAGGAGGAGCCAGGGCTCCCCGCCGTGCCAGTGATCCGCCCCTGGGGCTGCTCTGAGTGCAGCTGTGAGGTGAGCCCAGGCCTCCGGTCCAGCCCAAACAAGAAACTGCTGGACTCTCCCACTTGCCAGCTACTTCTCTGGGGGTGTGGCTCTCCTCAGGGTTAGGGCACGGCGGCCCTGGGGGCAAAGCAGAAAAGACACAGGAAGCCGCTGGGGGTGACTGTGGTGAGTGAAAGGACCCCCGGAGGGGGCCCATCTCTGTCTGCTTATACCTTGGTGCTTCTTGCTGCATCCAGTGCCCTTCTGTTCAAAGAATAACAATCCTCGTCCCAGGCAACGGGTGGTCGGTTTGCTGCTCCGGCTCTCAGCAATGGAACAGGCGGAAAACACACACTCACGTGGCCTGGAGGGAAAGCCCGTGGCTGCACAGTCAGGTCTGGACCTGGTTGCGAGCATCTGCGGCCTTGATGGAGAGAATGATGTTGCGCCCCAGCCTTGGAGTAGCTGGGCCCCATTCACATCCACGTCATGTCCTTGTTACAGAGTTGGCCGGCACTGAGCCAGTGTTTGGGGTTCTGCTGGTGTCAGAGACGCAGGTAGGGGCATCCTGGGCCTGCTTTACCCATAGAAGGATGGATGGGGGTATGGGTAGGTGGAGGATAGATGGGGATTGGACAGAGGGATGAAAAGGCAGGTGGGCAGATGGATGGACAGATGGACAGGTAGCCTTGGTCTGCAGGCTAGGCGTTCTATACGTTCTGGGAACAAGTAGAACTTGTTGCCAAAGAGTAGAGTCCCTTCTACTCTTTGAAGACCCCCAGACCTGGTCTTTTTCCCACCTGACTTCAGCCTAAAGTGAGATGGCTATAAACGGCCCTTTCCACCATGTTGTGCCCACTGACGCAGAAAAGGACACAGGACTGTGTAGCATCTCAGGGAGAGCGTGAGACCAGGAAGGAAGGCTCCGCAGCCAGAAACGATGCGACCACACACGGACGGTCTGGAGGGGACTGCCTGCTAGATGGTGAGCCCTGGGCAGATAGTTTGCCCCAAATAAGGCCTTGGGGTGAAAGCTCAGACTCTACCAGTTCTACACTTGGGGCTGCCGGATAAAACACAGGGAATCGAGTTCACTTTGAATTTCAGAAAAACAATGAATCATATTTTAGTAAAAGTATGTACCATACAGTATTTCATTGTTGTTATTTTCTGTCTAAATCTGGCATTCCTACCCACTAACCCTAAAGTCTTCTTTGCACCCCAGCTTCCCTGTACTAGGGGCTCCCAATTCAAAGTCATAGGGACAGAGCCTCCCTGGTGGCGCAGTGGGTTAAGCACTGCACTATGAAGCATCCACAGCCACTGCAGCACAAGTTCACTGCCCGGTCAGTGTGCCATCCCTCAGTCCACATGGCGCAGCAGACCTCTCTTGCCTCGCCCGCTGCTCCCCTCAGCAGTGTGCTTCAGTAGATCCACCTATTCTGTTCCCCACTCTGTCTTTGGTGACTCCTCTTTCCCCTCCCCTCACACCTCTGGCCTATACCTCAATTCTTGTATGCATAAATATTTTTTTAAAAAACAGAGTCATAGGAACATGTCACATGCATGCACCTTAGCTGCAAGGGAGTCTGGGAAAGCTAATGTCAGATTCTCTAAACTTCTGCAAGGACTGGGCAGCCCTGTAGACTGTTGCCGACACCTGGTTTAAGCTTCTGCTCTCCCTTTATCTGGATGTGGAGCACAAGCAGGCTCCCCAAATCTGTGTGTGTTCCATGAGATTTGGCTTTGGGAGCATCCTTTCCTCAACCTGTTTCTATCTTAGAGGATTTCATGAGTGTATATGGATGCAATCTCCACTGAAAGGAACTAAGTCTCCTTGGCGAGATGGCTGATTCCAGGGTGGGGATCAGGAAAGTACAAGACGAGCCGGGAGCGTCACCTCATGCCCAAGCAGATGGGGCTATGTCCAAAACACAGAGAAGCCAGTTCAGATCTGGGGCAATTTGAACATCAAAGTAGAACATGATAGCACAGCTCCATAATCCAAGGCAGGAGCCAAGAGCGTCTCAGCCACTGTGGTGGCAGAGGTGTGACTGGAGCCCAGAGGGATTATGCAGCGGGTTGAGCACCACACTTTGAAGCAGCCGCGGCACAGCAGCGTAAGTTCGATCCCTGGCCAGGGAGGAGACCCGCTGCGCCACCAGGGTGGCCCATGTTGGCCTTCACTGGGCTGTGTAGAGTCTTCTGTGCAAACACAGGTCAGGATCAGCCTGAGACACAGCAGTGGGTTGAGCACCACACTATGAAGCAGCTGCGGCACAGCAGCGCGAGTTCGATCCCTGGCCAGGGAGTGGACCCACATGGTGCAGCAGACCTCTCCTGCTTCGCCCGCTGCTCCCCTCAGCAGTGTGCTTCAATCAGTCTGCCTGTTCTGCTCCCCACTCTGTCTCTGGTGAATCCTCTCACCTCCCGCGACTCTGGCCTGTACCCTAGCTCTCGTATGCATAAATAAATAAATCTTTTTTAAAAAACCCATAATACATTACTCAACGTCCAAGACATAACCTGAAATTACCAGACATACAAAAACACTGAAAAGTTTCCACACTCGAGAGAAGGGGATTGTGGGCTGCCTCCATGCACAGCGGCAAGAAGCTGCTGCCTCTTGTTGAAAATGAAGGTTCATTGAACGGTTCCACTCACCCGCTGGTTATCAGCTATGGCTGCTTGCACGTCCAAGCAAAGCAGAGTCCGCACGATGGATGCCTGGTTCATGACCCTGACCGTTCACTGCTTGGATCCTTTCAGAAAGCATCTGCGAACCCCGGCCCAAGAGAAAAGACAGTCGCTGGTGAAGACCCCACGGTGACCCGCATTCTGGAGTGAGCGGATGGAGATCGACGCTGGATCAGAAACAGAAGTCTGGGAACTAAATGACAAAATAGCCAGTTTCACGGTCAGAAAGTTCTATAGCTGACAAACACCGTCCTGGAATAAAAGGAGCAGAATCAGCGGCCATCAGCCCCTGCCCTCCACCACATCCCTCTTCTTCCTTCCAGGAACGCCCAGGACCAGCGTGGTCGACTTGCAGTCTTGAGGACAAACGGTACGTACTGGGGGCTGCAGAGCAGGACGTGGGGAGGAAGCTGGTCGCTGGGGATCGCCCAGCACCGGGCCCTGGCCCTGCCGCCTCCCGCTGCGGCCAGCTCTCTGTTAAGTCAGCCAAACGCATCCCACCATCCCACCGGACACCCTGACACACAAATCAGATCAGCTCCTGAATTCTACTCGACGCAGAGCTGACCCGGCAAGTCCTGGAAAGAGGCACGCTTGTTGGAGACGGCGCATCGTACGGCCTGCCAGCACCTTGCACGGAGAGGCTGAGCACAGGTGAGTCTGAGCGTAGTTATCTGTGCTAGGCGGGGACAGTGGGCCGGGCTGGCGGCTTGGGAGGCCAGCGATGTGCAGGGGACCTGTCACTCTCAGTGACAGAAGAAGGAAATCAGGGGCGCTCTCCTTTGTGCTGACAGCCAGCCGGGGGGCAGTGGGACACAGGGGCCCCTCGCCCCCCAGTGCCTCGCACTGACAGAGGGAGCTGGTGAAGTGTCCGTCTCTGGCACCCGGATGAAGGCTGGTAGCATTCGGTTGGCCAGGATGCAAGAGCAAGAAGACCGTAATGAGGCTTTTCTAAAATCCATACCTTCTGGATCAGATTTATTTATTTTTAAGGGCTTAAAAGATGTGTGAGCCCCAGTGGGCGTCTAGGATAGGTGTCGGTTTAGTGTGGAAAGTTGGGAGGAAGGTAGATAGACAAAATAACATCAGTCCAATAACACAAGTCAGGACCACCTACATTTCTGATCCTTTCTAAGAAAAAGTGGCCCTGGTTGGAGGCGTCAGGATTCCATAGCTCCAAGCCACCCCTTCCCTGGGTCCCTGTCACTTCCCGCACAGGCAGGGGAGGGGAAGGAGGGTCTCCACTGGGAAGCAGAACAAGGGAAGGGGCTTAAAGTTGATCTAGTCCAAGGTTCTTCTAGCTCCTGCTTGTTTCCTTCCAGGGACGGGGAGCTCACTGCCTCCTTGCATGGGCACTGGACCTTACAGTTCTGCCAGTTAGGTACTTGCACAAAGCCATCACCCTGTGCCAGGCACCCACTGGCATTGGTTCTAAACAATGAGTGTGACGACGGGTACATGCCACCCTCACCCTTCTAGAGATGAGAGGGGCCCCCCAACTTGCCTGACTCACACAGCCGGTAAAGCTGGGGTACAAACCCAGGTGGGTCTGAGTCCTGGTTTTAGCTCTCACTCCACCCTACCTCCTATGAGAGCAAAGTCTTGTTGACCTGGTTAGTTCTCGAGGCCCCTGTCTCCCTCTCTCCACCCTGAATCTTCCTGTTTTTTCCACAGTTGTGCCATTGGGTCTGGGCACGGGTATGTGATCCATTTGTGATGACAGTACCTGGGTGGTACCGATATTTTCTTCCCTGGAAGGAAAGAAGCTTCCTTCACTCCCACCCTTCCCCTGTCTCAGATTGTGTGTGTGTGACCTGGGAGATCTGGAGGTCTGGGTGATGATTCCCAACTAGAGCAAACGCCCAACCTCCCCCTACCCAGAAGGCTCCTTAACACCCAGAGTGCACCTCACACCCAGGGGTGCCAACTCAGCGGGTTGGGCCAGCCTCCAGAAGTGAGAGAAGACTTGATTTCAGTTTCTAAGCCCCAAAGCAATGGGAGCAGAACCTGCACTTTGACACCCCGCCCACCACACCGAGAGGGGGTGACCGTCAGGGGCAGGCCTGCGAGTGGCCTTGGGCCCGCGCCCAGCCTGCGACTCCACGCCTCAGACGCTGCAGATGTGTCCATGGAAGCTAAGTCACAGGAATGTTTAAGAAATCAAACCAGTTTTATTGAAATAACAGCAATGTGGTCCCTGTTCATGCAAAGCACACAAACAACCGACAATAAACCTTCGTACACAGCAAGTAGTAAAATACATCATTTTTCATAGAAAAAAGCACACATGTAAGCTGCGGGCTGTGAGCCTACAGACAATATGACAAATCAGGACATACAAGGGCAAAAACGTGAGGGGAGCTGCCAGCTTGCACCTGGGCGGGGGACACAGAAACTCCGCCGGCCTGTGCATCTGCTCAGACCATGGCTGAGGACCCGCTGCGTGCACAAAGCTGGAGGTGCTCCTCCTGACGGGGAGTCCGAATATGTTGTCTTGTCTCCGTCCTCAGAAGAAATTGGTCCCCGGTTTCCAAATGTTCATGAGGATGAGAAAGCGCCAGATGCGGCTTCATTTCGCGGCAGGGGGCGGTCGGCAAGACTCCAGGCCAGGCGGGGCGGCGCTTGATTTGAAAACCGTGGGGCCTACGCTGTGATTTCAGATTCTCCCTGGGGCCGGATGTGTCAAAGGCAAACCCCACTGAAACGGCCTGAGCTGCCACTGATTCTAAACCTGCAGCCTCGGCAGAAGACGAGCGACAGAAGAGAGGTGCAGCAGGAGCACGCGGGCCTGGTGAGCGGAAGTTGCCAGGCCTCGTCCTCGGCAGGAGGGAAACACGGGAGGGACAGGCGGAGTGGCCGTCCGCTCTGACTCCTGGGCTTGAGCAGCCGGCTGTCCAGAGCCACCGGAGCCCACGTGCGCTGGGGCCTGCCGGTCTCCGCTCTGTTCCGTTGCTCTTCCCCCTCCCTACAAAGGCCTGTTGCGGGAGCTGCTTCCCCTCAGTTTCCGCACCCACCCTCAGTCGCTCCTCAGGTAGCTCCTCGTCTAGGCCATCTCGGTTTTAAACTTTTCTGCTATTTCTCCACCCCCAAGATGTCTTGAGGGAGAGTGAACTCTTACTTGAAAGTGGCCCTCACCAAGCAGACAGACTGACCGGCCTGGAGCGGAGGCCGCAGAGAGAGGGCTTCCTCCTCACTGTGGGCTTTTGTCCTGGGCCTAGGAAGCGCTTTACAAAGTGACCGGTCCTGGAGAGGGCTGTGCTCCTCCCGTGGGGGAGGCGGGAGGCCGGTGGAGCAAGACTGGCTCCGCAAAACAGGAAGAGAAAGCCTCCTCGTGCCTTCCCGGCTCCAGCCGCACAGCCACAGACGCCTCTTCCAGGGCCCTGGGCCTCGGGGAGGCGCCAGCCCACCCTGCAGAGAGCAGCTCGCGGAGGGCTGGGGACTTTTCGAGCCGGCCACCACACAGCCCTGCTCGGTTGTTCTTGGACATCCCAGTGGAACCAACAGAGACAGGAGTTTGGTTTGGTTTCGTCTTTTTTTTTTAAAGTGGGCTTCAAACAGAACCGCTTGCCAAGCAGAGTCCCTGAAAGAGACGGGACGGTCAAGGCGTCCAGGGCTGGCGTGGAGCCACCGGGTGGGGAGCAAGAAAGGGTCCTGGCCCGTTAGTCCTCAAGGGGACCAAAGGTCACGGCTGACCTGGACGGGCCACGTGGCCGGGCGAAGTGCAGGACGAAGACAGTCTCTGGAATGAACGCTAAACAAGCAGCGCTGCCGTGGGGGTGGCCGGCCTGCGCAGGGCAGGACGCCAGCAGGACAGTTCCTTGGGGTCCCCCTCCCCAGCCCCCTCGTTCGGCCCATTTGTCTGACCAGCAAACATTAGGCCCGTTTCCCTCCATCGGTCGGGATGGATGGGGTGTTCTAACGGTTTAAATAGCAACCTCTGCGCCCTTCCTGAATCCACCCCCGCCCCCCGCCCCCCGCAATGTGCTCAGTGTGTCCCGCCTGTGCTCAAGTGCCCAGACGTAGTTTCCGTCCTGGGCTCCTGCAGGTCTGTGGCACCCGCGCCCACGAGAACACCGTGAGGAACACCGTGCTGTCTGCGCAGGCAGAGGGAGGCCCCAGCCTCAGCGGGCCTGGGCCTTGGCTGTCGGGTCAGGCCGAGGAGACCGCTTCCCCACGGCGCGGACAGGAGACAAAGGCACAGAGGAGGGACACTGAGCGCCGCTCGAAGGAAGCTGCTCTCCCTGTCCCTAGCCCACCCCCAAGTGACGAGATACAAACAAAAAGCAAAACCCCGAAGCCCTCTGGAACGCACTCCTGCGCTCCGACACCAGGATTCACTGCCTGACTGCGAAGATCCGGAAGGCCTTCCCGTCTCGAGGCGTCCTCAAGCTGAAAGAGAAGGTGAGGCATGTTACCGAGAGGTCTGAAGGGCCTTCTGCGGATCTGGCGCTGGGAAGGGAGAGATGGAGCCCCTCAGCCCCCACTGAAGAACCACGGCCCAGGGACCCCCAGGCAGCGGCTGGCAAGATCCTGTTCTGAGCTAGCTCAGGCGGCAAATTCCATGCTCTCTGCAAACCGCCCTGGATCTAAATCTAGGTCAGGGCCGTTAAGTTATTTTTTCAGCCCCAGATTTACTGGCCCCAGTCTGTCTGCGTTGAACTCACCCTCCAAGACCTCCGCCTGCTTTTTCACCACCCCGTCAACCCAAACAGCGGCCATCTGGTTGACAGCTTTCCCAGGATGGTTTACGACAACAGTGTGTCACGATTATTAAAAAGGGACCCAAAACACAGCCCTGAGTACCATGTGGGTGCTGTGAGGACGCCTCTGACCTTCAGGAGAGGGCCCTCAGGGTCCTGACTTCTGCGGACCAGGAAACTCGGCAAATGGAAACCAAGGGGCACACCCTGGGTCACCCAGCTCCGAAGAACTATGGTTTCAACGTAGACCGCAAGTCCCTCAGCCGACCGGAAGCCCTCGACAGTTTCACGAGGCATGGCAAACCAAGAAATTCACCCTTTTAAAGTGTTCGATTAAATTATTTTCATCTTTTTATGCAGTTATGCACATAACCCTCTCTACGACCCAGCTCTAGGTTGATACCATGACTCCAAAAGATAGTCCACTCCTACCTATAATCACTCACACACACACACACACACGACCAGGCAACTTTTTTTTGTCTCTGAGGATTTGCCCATTCTGGATATTTCTTGTAAATGGAATCATACAGTATATGACCTTGGATGCAGCTTCTGTCACTTAGCATGATACTTCTAAGGTTATTGCAAGAGGGAGCAAGTATCAAGTATGCCATTATTTTTTATTGCCAAGTAATATTCCACCATGTGGAGAGGCCACATTTTGTCTATCCACTCCTCAGTTAATGGGCATTTCAATTCGTTCCACTCTTTAGTCGTTTTAAATAATGCTGCTGTGATACTTGTGGAATTAGGTTTTTAATTCCTTTGACATAACTAGAAGAATGAAGTTGTATGTTAAATGTTTGTCCACTATTTAAAAACCAAACTGCCCAAATGTCTTTCCAAAACAGCTGTACTACAGCAGGCATAGGGGCTTCCCGCTCCCCCACACCCCAGCCAGCATCAGATACTGTGCATCTGACCCCCCAAGTCCACATAGTGACTGCCTGTACCTCAAAGGCTTCCTCATGCTTTTTATTCAACTGCATAATACTCCACTGTATTAAAGTATTATAACATGATTAATTGAATCCTTATGAATAGAAATTTGATTATTGCTAGTATTTTTTTTTTTTTTTTTTGCACACAGTGCTACAAAGAACAGCCCTGATCCTAGGGCTTTCTGCATATGCATGATGCACCTGTGGAAATGCCTTGGGGTAAGATTGCTAGATCAAAGGATATACGCACTTGAGGTCTGGACAGCTGCTCAGAGAGCTCTGCAAGGCTGTGCGTGTGCGGCGGCCTGCTCCACCAGCCAAGCTGGGGCCCCTGCACAGGCTGGCACAGCATGCCGCCACAGCACCGAGCTCACTCTCAGCCCACCTAGCTCCAGAGTGGCCTCCAGTCATGGTTACAATTTGCATCTTGCTTATTATGAGTAATTTCAAGGGTAACATGGACAGCCTGGGCATGAGCGAAGCCCGATTTCCTTTAGCATCGTCCCTCCAGATAAGAGGGGCCCAGCTTGGAAACCGAGGACTGGACAGATGGCCGTGGCCCCGGGGAGCTGCTGGGAACAGCCCCCACTCCTTGGGGAGCAGACTGCTTGGAATTCCTAGTTGTTTCCCCTGCTTTTGCCACGGTAGCTCCATGCTCTTGGCTACCCTGGGCTTGAACTTGGGAAATGTATATCAGATGGAAGCACTTGGCACTACAGAGCCGGGAAGAAAAGCCAAGAGTCTAGACACAGCTGAAAGCTCGGCTTCATGGCCCTGGACCAGCAGCTCCCCGCTGGGCTGCAGAGGAAAGGGGGGGCCTTCCAGGGGATGGGGCTAGCCAGTCTGCGCTGCCTATTTCTGGAAGGCTCTGAAGACAGCAGGCATCCCTCAGGCCTCCAGGCTGTAAGACTCCCTGGCTGTGTCTGCTTAAGTGCATGGTCCAGAGGAACCACCCAGAGCCACGGCAGAGGCCAGGCCACGGGTCGGCAGGCCATGTGGGGCTGAGGCCCAGGCTCCGCGTCTCCTCTGACTTCCTGCCGGAACGCCTATGACCAGCAGCACCCCAAACAACCAGGAACAAGGGTCCATGCTGCCCTCCAGACAGGTTCTCCCCGGGCACCTGGAATCTGAACGTCTTGTGCGGACCTACCAGGCATCCCAGCCGGACAAGGCATCCACCTGGGGTGAGAGCAGGCCCTGATGAGTGGGCGTGGACTGACTTAGCACACGGAACAGTGGGCTCTTGCTCTGAGGGGTCGAGGTGACGGGACCAGGTGCTGGGCCCATCTGCTGCACCAGGCAAGGAACCCCCTGGTTTGGGGTGTTCAAAAAAGACTTGGGTGACACCTCACACCTCACTTTCTAAGCTGCAGTTATGAAAGGTACTCAGAGAGCTGTGTCTTTTGGTGAAACACAAGTGTGGGCTGACCCCACCCTCCTTTCTCAACCTTCCCTCTGATTCTGGAATAGTGAAAATGGACACAGCCTTTCTGGGCAATTTTCATAAAAGGGATGGAACCATTTAAGTAAAGGCCATTAAACAATTTTCATAAAGAGTATCAGGCATCCCTCATTCTGAACTCAGCCATCTTTCTGTCATTCAGCCAGTGTTCCCTGGGCACCTACTATGTGCGAGGCACTGGGATGACATCGGGGCCACAGGATTAACAAAACTGATGGAGTTCTCACCTACGTGAAGCTTTAACCTGGGGTGGGAAGCAGGAGCTAAACAGCAGAATAGGGGAAAGAAACCATTTCAGTGATGGGTCCCGGGAGGAAAATGACATGGGAGCAGGAATCGGGCCAGGTCAGCTCAGGGATGCAACGTGGGCGGAGGGCAAATGGACTGTGTTGAGGGAGTGCTCCTTTGGGGACAGCATTCGTGTTTACATCTGAATAACAAGAGGAACCCAGCCACTGCAACACACAGGAGCTGAGAGGGTCTGGGACTGGGTAACAGCAGGTGCAAAGGCCCTGAGGTCTGTGTGGAGAGGAACAGAGAAGGTTGGTGAGGCAGAGATGTGGTGATGAGGTGGAGAGGCAGGCAGGGGTGGCAGACTTTAACAGGAGAGACGTAAAGAGCTTGATTTGGTGGCTGTGGCAATTCTACTGAAAGGAAGTTACAGAGGATCTTGTCAGGAGAGTACAAGGTGTGGGTAAAGATGTTTCTCGCAGTGTTTCTTGCAACAGTAAAAGAAACCAAGGAGATGACGCAGATGCCGACCAACGGAGTGAAAAAAGCACAGTTCCTGCACACACTGGGACCAGCCGCAGGGACCACAGCGTGGCGACACAGCTGTGGCTGCAAGACAGTCATGACCTGCTGCCAACAGAGAAACACCACGCACAGAACGACATCGTTCGGCTCCATACCTGTGGAAACCAAACCAAACCCGAAAACCCCCAGATAAGATGTTCATGTGTCAACAGAGACTCTGGAAACAGACCAGAATCCAGAGGCAAGTTGCCCAGCCTCGCACACAGGTTCGAGCTGTTACAACCGAAGGCAAGGATGCTGTCTGTCGTGTGAGCCGATTTCCCAACATCCTTGTGAAATTCGTCTTTACAAACAGGCCTGGTCTAAGCAAAAATGCTGTCTTCACATTCGCCCTGATGTCCAGCTTCTTCCTGAGAATGTTCAGACTAGCCCAGGGCCCAACACCAGAACGACTTCTCCACACCTTCCCTTCCTCTGCTCTCCTTCAGGGACACCCACATGGGGCAGAGCCGCCGGCCCCCCGACATTGTCCAGTCCTGCCTGGCCACCTTTCAAAACTTTCAGGAAATCCTCTTTTGAGAAGGCGGCATTGCTAAACCAAAACCACCCAGAAGCAGAACTGGCTCGGCCGGGGTGTGAATTCTATTCAGGAGGTTTTGCGTGATTGATGGGTGTCCCCAAATTTAGAACAGACTGGGAATGGTCACGAAGTGCCCAATGCCCACATCTCCCTTGGGACCCTCTGAGGCCACTCTAGGATCCCAGCAGAGGCTGGGGACGGAGTCACCCCTGGCTCGGGCCTGGTTCCCACGGTCCCTAATGGGGACTCAAGAATTTTCTCAACCCAGGCTCTGCACGGGAGTGTTGCTGAGTCCCGCGAAACCAGGGCGGGCGTGGCATCTGCGGAGTCACCAGGGACGTCAGATGTCCTGGCTCCTGCACTCGCGGCGGAACAGGGACGCCCTGTGCCTGCCTAGTGGCGTCACCTTCCGCGGAGTCTGGCCCACACTCCTCAGCAAGACCTACCAGCTGTGGTTGTGTGTGCCCAGCTGGGGCTCTGGAGAGCCCATCCACGTGAGATGGATGGGGGGGGGGGGTGTGAGGAGGAGGGACGCCAGGACGCCGGGCGCTCTGGCCCCTGTCCTAGAAGAGTATCGTGCACGCTATTTCTTACGCTTGAGTCCCTTGGCCCAGCGTGAAAGAACTATGGTGTCTGTAACAGACCATTGTCACGAAGCCAGGACGAGGCGCTAGGTCTGACGGAGGCTGACTGGGCCGCTGGGGAAGGAGGGCCTCTGCACCAAGCATCTCCTTACCCCTCACAGCAGCCTCTGTGGATGCAGCTGGGGGAGATGCAATAGGCAGACCATGGAGCACTCGTGCACGGTGGGGTCATGCCCTCTGACCCTGCCTGCGTGGCTCCGGCCCACTCACCCCTCTGTGCTCCCCGGAAGGGCCACTGTCTCAGTGCCTGTGGGTCCCAGGCAGGTGCCATCACACCAATGCAGCAAGTGCTTACTCACGAAATAGCAGTGGGGTGAAAGGTCCCAAATCTGCGAGGGGACAAGGTTCCCATCCCTCCCTTCAGCGAGCGAGGCCCTTGGCTGCCTCAGGCCCCTGGAGCCAGGTCACAGCCCCGAGGTTCCTAGTTCAGCAGGCCTGGGTGGGCCCCACTCTGCTTTTCAAACCAGCTCTGATGACCTGGATGCTGCTAGTCTGGGGAGTTCATGGGGGCACTCCGGCTGTGCATTTCCCCAGGGGGAGGTGCTAGCAACTCCCCTTTCAGGGGCAAGGAAAGTGCTGGGCAGCAGGTTGATGAACTGGCTCAAGCACAGTCACGCCTGCAGCCTGCAGGACTTGTGGGGAGGGGAGGGAGGTGCCCTAGGAGAAAGGGCGGATGTCTTTACTGGGGACACTGGGGAAACTCACTGGGGGTCTTTCCAAGTGGGGGGGCAGGTGGCAGCCACACTGGGGCCCAGGAAGGCTACCTGCGAGCTGGCAGTGCAGGTGTGGCCCTCAGGAAGAGGACGAACAGGCCTCCAGGGGCAGTGGGTGATGGCTGGGAAAGCAGCCGCCTGGGGACCCTCTCTTGGTCCCCTGCTCCACCCAGACACCCACCTGCAGGGACTCCCGGCAAGCCCCTGTGGGCAGTCTCAGGAAGCCGTGAAATTCTCAGGACGACAGGCAGAGGGAGCAAAGGCAGGGCCCCCCACACCTAAGGCTGCTTTCCCTTGAAGAAGCACAGAGAACTCAGGAGACGGGTGCTCTGGGCTTTCTTTCCAGCTGGACCAGGAAATTCTGCCTCAGCAGCAGCCTCATTTCCTTCCCCTTAAATCAATGGAATTTTCCCTTCAGAAAACTTTTCCCAAACAAGGTTGCAAATGTTGAAGAAGAAAACACAGGACCAACTGCTGGGCCTGGACTTGGGAGACCGTGGACTTGGGAGTTGCCTGGCCCGGGGTCTTTCTGCACCCTCCAGGGGAGGGCGGGTGGCGCAGGAAGGCCTGCGCGCGGGGTTCCGTGCCCCCTCTGTGCCCTCCTGTAGACTCTCAGACAGGCGCCCTAGTACAAGCCTCCAGCGCCGTCCTCTGTCATGGCTGAATGGTGTCCCCCGAATCCCGGTGCTGGAGTCCCCACCCCAGGACCTCAGGTGTGGCCACCCCCGAGAGAGGGTCTCTACGGGGGAGCAGGGTAAGGTGAGGTCACTGGGGTGGGCCCCACCCCACTAAGACTGATGCCCTTACAAGAAGAGCAGACAGACGCAGACAGCTCCCTGGCAGCCTCGTGCGCACACGGAGCAGATGCCTCCCGCGTGCCCAGGAAGAAGCCATGGAGCAGCCAGCCCTGCCCACCGCTGGGCCCTGGGCTTCCAGCTTCCAGGACCGAGGCAACCCGTTGTTGCTGAGGCCCCAGCCTCAGCTGGGTGCTGGGTGACCCTGAAAATGAATACACCCCTAACCTGGATCTCTCCCCAGTAGGTATGATAATCATTCCCGTTTTCCATGTACCGGAATTGAGGCCTGGGGAGCCCAGTGCCATGCTTGAGATCATGGGGCTCTCGAGAGGAAACCCCAGGGCTGGGTGGGGTCTCCGGGCTCCGGTCTGTGACTTGCCAGCATGGACACCGGTGACGCACGTGAGGATGAGCAGCGTGTGCCAGAAAGCAGACCGGCAGCCTGAGCCAGGGTGGGGGCCTTCCTGGAGAACGTTCCAAAAGGCACACCCAAAGCCTTAGGAGTCTGCACGGCCTTTGACCCAAAAATGCCACTTCCAGGGATTTAAGGAAGCGATCGTGGTGCAGGCCTTTTCCAGTGAGGATGCCATCGCGATGACCAGCAGCCCCAGGGGGCGAGAGCGTGACCGGCTGACCAAGGAGGGAGGCGGCCGGCTGCCGTGACTCCGTGTCGTGCTTGGGGGACGCGGGGAGCCAGTTTAGGAGCAGCCCTGTGCCGACACCTGCCTGACCGGTGGAAAGACAGAGCCGTGGACACGACCCCGGTGCGGTGCCCCAGCCGCCAGGCTCTGCCAGGCGTCTCAGTTCACCCACCCCGCAGCCCCGTGAGGTCACCCCAGATCACAGACCACACGCCGAGGCTGGCGTGGGCCACAGCGGAGAAGCGGAGCCTCCGGTCCTGCTTATGTAACAGCTCTTAGCTATAGTGGTACGAGGCGCGTGTAGCCAGCTTGTAACCAGGGTTTGATTCTGACTTTTTTTTGGTTTTTGGTGGGGAAAATATTCGAGCAGTATATGCACGCATGTGGTGTGCACACACACACAGAGGGAGAGAGACAGACAGACAGACAGAGAAATAGGGGCCAAGGTGCATATACCAAAAATCTAACAGGTTTTTTCCTAGGTGACAGGTTACACAGATGATTGCTTTTTCTGGGCTTCACTGACATATCTAAATCATCAACAAAAGCCCGCATTGGTAATAGAAAGGAAAAAAGGTCCTTACTGTAGAAAAGAGAGGAAAAGAAAAGAAGGGGCCTGACCCAGGTGTTCGGGCAAGAACGACACAAGCCTGCCCGAGCTTGAGGTGGAAGGGCAAAGCACAGGCTGGCCCCCCAGACTCCTGAGGGCCCTCCCCGCTGGCCGTGAGGTCCAGAGCCCTGCCCCCTACCTTTCAGACTGAACTCCATTCCTGAGTGAGCCCGGGTACATCTTCTTTTTATCCACCGGCATCACGTCTACATATCCTCCGCTCTCGTTGCTGACGACGCCCGCGTGCACGGCGGCCTTACAGATGCTGGAGCTCTGCAAGCACAGGAAGAGGTATGACCAGTGCGGGAGGACGGGCTCCTTCTGGGGCCAACCATCACCTGGATGCCCAGTGCGTGGGGTGTCAGTCAGGCCACCCCATAGAAATAGTCATGGTAACCTTGACCCCTCCAGTGTCTCTCCAGAGAAACCTGGTATCGTTCTTGAAGTCATTCATTTGTTCAACAAATATCGTCTGAGCAACTACTATGTGCCAGGTGTTGCACTGGGTGCAGGGGAATTCAGCAGGGAATAAGACAAAGATGCCTTCATAGACCCAAGAAATACAGACAAGTGAACATATGCACAAGTGAAAATAAGCAACTCCCTCTATGAAGAAAACAAAACCAGGAGAGCTAGCAACTGGGTTGGGGAGGGGGTGTCTTTGAAATAGTTACTCAGGGAGATGGCCCTTGATGCCAAATTGGAGATCACATCTGAATGGCAAAAAAGGAATCAGCCACAGCCTTGGGAGCTGCAGTGAGTAGAACATCCCAGGCAAAGGGAGCAGCTCATGCAAAGGCCCTGGGAGTGAGCTCACCATGAGAAAGATGGGTCACTGCAGGCTTTGTAGATAGGGGAGGGTCCACAAGCCAAGAAAAGTGGGTGGCCTCCAGAAGTTGGAAGAGGCAAGAAAATGTTTCTGTCCTAGAACCTCAGGGATGAAACCTGCCAACACCTGGACTATAGCTGGTGACACCTCTCACACCCGCCCCTCCTGCATCTGCCCTCAGGCTAACTGAAGTCTAGAGAACATGTGTGTACGGTTAGGCCATTAAAGCAGTAGGCACTTATTTCAGTAGCAAAGGAAACTTAGTTTCCAATGGCTGTTTTAGAGCAAGTATGTCCCATTTATGCATACAAAAGCTGGAGTACAGACCAGAGTTGCAAGAGATAAGAGGAGTCACCAGAGACAGAGTGGGGAACAGGCAGATGGACTGAAACACACTGCTGAGGGGAGCAGCAGGCCAGGCAGGAGAGGTCTGCTGCGCCATGTGGGTCCCCTCCCTGGCCAGGAATCGAACATTCCTGCTGTGCCATGGATGCGTCACAGTGCGGTATTCAACCCACTGTGCCACCAGGGAGACCCAGATATGTCCCATCTCTTAAGCCCCTTATCACATTTGAGGACCTCAATTACACAGAAAATAGAGGCGTCAGGAGAATGGCACCACAGACATGCTCAGGCACCTTGCTCATGCACCTGTATGAGAAGCCTTCTCTCCCCCTGAACCCCCCATTCTGTTCTCTGGAAGATTTATGGACACCAGAGACACAAAAATTTTTTGTGATGACATCGAGCATGGAAATCTTCAGCTTCCAGCCAGATCTTTCTCAGGCTCCTGCTCCTCTATCGATACACCCAGCTCCATCCCCACCCACTGGGCCAGCTCTTCCCTTCCTTTTCCTCCCTTCTTCCTCTCACAGCAGCCTCTCCCACCACTGCCCTAAGGGCACAACTTGTCCCCTTACCTTTCTCAAGGTTCTAAGCAACAGACCATCTGAATACTTATTAACAGGCACTATCAGCTGGGAGCTGGTCTGGGGAGGTGGAAGCTGACCCTGTATCTACCACTTGAGGGCACAGGGCCTCAGATGATGGTATAACCTCTGGTGGTCTCTCTTCTCAGCAGAAAGTGGGGGTCTCATAGGGAAGGCCTCTGAGCATTTACAGGCTGGCTTGTTTTGTGGGTTCCAGTGCAATAATCTCCCAAGGACCCCAAGGTGGGTAATATTATTCCCTCTAAACAGCAAGGAGACTGGGGTGCAGGAAGGTTCAGTGGCTTTCCCAGAGCCACTCAGATTTGTGACAAAGGCAAAGAGCAGGGTCACGACTGCCACCCAAAGCCATGAACCTCGGATGATAGTAGAGAGGGCTCAGGGGGTCAAAGTGAGGGCAATAAGACCCAAGTTTACTGCAGACCAGCACATAGCTGTGTCTGCAAGACAACTACCATCTCAATGTGGAAAATTCTCCAGGGAGTCTTCACTCTAACTCCAGGGTCCTCACCGTGCAGCCCTAGACAGTAGCAGCATATGCCTCAGCTGGGAACTTGTGAGAAATGGAGATTCTGCTGAACCTGATGATGGGCTGGGGCCTGGGAGACCTGAGCAAGCTCCTTGGTGGATTCTGATGCAGGCACAGTTGTGAGACCCTACCCATCCAGCAAGGGAGAAAGATAAGAAAACTCAGATACTGGGGCCTCCCTGGTGGCACAGTGGGTTAAGCAACGCACTATGAAGCAAACCGCAGTCACTGCAGCACGAGTTCGATCCCTGCTGCCAGCCAGGGAGGGGACCCACATGGCACAGCAGACCTCTCCTGCCTCACCCGCTGCTCCTCTCAGCAGTGTGTCTCAGTCAGTCTGCCTGTTCTGCTCCCCACTCTGTCTGGTGATTCCTCTCACCTCCTGCGACTCTGGGCTCTACCTCAGCTCTTGTATGAATAAATAAATAAATCTTTAAAAAAAAAAGAAAAGAAAACTCAGATACTAATGGGGAAAAGCTGCCCCCACCCCAAGCTGGTAAATGCCAGAGCTGGGGCTTAAACTCTGTTGCTCTTTGGGCTCCTCTGCCTGCAGCTCACCATGGCAGAAGGCCCTGCCAAATCAGGTGCTCCATGAACCAGTAGGACCAGCAGGCACCACGAGGCCCTTCGAAGACCTGGAGACAATGCTCCCAAATAAATCTCTTAGCTAAACAGACATTTCCACAAGGTGTCATTACTTCCCAGAATAGAGTGACCTGGACACCCAGCCAGAAAAGAGGCTTTGAACCCCAGGATGTGTTTTTCTTTCCCTCCCTCCTTCCTTTCCTTTCTCCTGCCCTCTCTTTTTTCCCCTTCCTGCCTTCCTCCTTTTCTTCTCTTATTCTCTGAACAATGTCTAAGCATTGACTACTATAGTGTCTTCACTTATTTATTTCTTCAACAAACATTAATCAAACATTAATTATTATGCCAAGTTAAGTCCCAAGCACTATGTTCCCAGAGCCCCTAACCTAATACACAAATTAGTTAGGCTGCGCCAGGGGTTTCATTTACATGCCTGCAGGCGCCAGTGTAATTATGCGTGCAGACACATACAAGCAAGGCTGACTAAAGCAGGGAAAGAACCAGCTAGAACCAAGACACACCCTCATTTGCATCTCGTCTTGGCCCTGTGTGATTTTGGGCAGGTCATTCTGAGTCTCACTCTCCTTTTCTATAAAATGGGGATAATGGAGTTTTTAAAGAACCTAGAACATAATAGGCATTGAATAAGAGGTAGCATAATGTCATTAGTAAATTCTCACCAAGTTTCTCCTTGCATTTCCAATTTTGTTTCTCTTTATGGTTTTAGTTGTGGTATTGTTTGGTGCATACAGATTTGATTCTTAAATCTTCTTCATAAATTGTACCTTTTGTGCCATTTTGTGATAAACTGTGTTGTCCTATTAAGTAGGTCTCCCTTAAGTTCTACTTTATTGGGTGGTAGTAGTAGTGCCATTCCTACTTTATTTATTTCTTTGTATTTAGCTGGAATTACCTTACTTTGGTTCTTTCTCTGCCCATTCTTTATTTTTATAGCCTATTTAAAATCAAAGAAATGGGCCTCCCTGATGGCACAAGGGGTTGGATTGAGGCACTATGAAGTATCTGCAGCCACTGCAGCAAGAGTTCACTCCCAGACCAGGGAGGTGACCCACATGGCTCAGCAGACCTCTCCTATCTCACGCGTTACTCCCTTTGGCAGTGTATTTTAGTCAAGCTGCCTGTTCTGCTCCCCACTTTGTCTCTGGTGAATTCTCATACCGCCCCCCCACACCTCTAGCCTATACTCTAGTTTTTTTATGTATAAATAAATACATCTTTAAAAAAATAATAATAACTTTAATAAAAGATACCATCTTTTACTAGCAAACTTTTTTTAAATGTCTAGGGTAACAATGGATATACATTATTTTACTCCTTTACTAAACTTTTATATCTCAGTTTTAACTAAGCAACTTTCAATAAAAAGGACTCACTTAAAAAGGAAAGACAGAAAGATTAGCCGTTAAAGTTGCTTTGACCTTAGAGAATTCATTGACCTCACATTTTCAGGAATCTGGAACAAATGAAAGCAGATGGAGGCAAAGATAGAAGTGGTGGGTGAGCAGAACCACAAAAATGAAGATGAAGGAGGACTGAGTAAAAATGTTAGCCAGGGATGAGTGATACTGATATCTATTCATGGGAATTAAAACCCAGAAGCCTCCCTGAAATAAAAATCCCAGCTGGCTCATTCTACAGAGAGGTAAATGACTTGGCAAGAAGGTCGCAGAGTCTTTCAGGCAGAACCATGACCACATGTATATCTTCCAGTTTACCATGTCCCAAAACCCTGGAAGTAATAAACGATGTCCTGGAGGATTCACTTTAAAAAATCCGGGCTAATGCTTCCTTGCTAAGGAGGTGAGAAATGAGAGAATAGACACTACTATAATGAGTGGCTCTTGGCAAGTAGTAAATCAGGAGTCATTTGTGTTTTGGGGTTTTTAGCTAAATATGTACATGGCCAAAAAGAAATGCAGTGAGTGGAGTAGGCCAGTATCTTTAAATGCATCAGGAAAGCCAGAGAGATTATCGGATATCTGGGGAAACGAAGGATGTGGCGCATGAAAACTTTTGCATTAAAAACACGTGTCTTCAAGGAGACAGGTTTCAACTTACAAAATGACAACCGCGGTGTAATATTAGGTGCACCTACATCTGTATTCCTCATAGGCAGGGGAAGGTAGTGAAAGCTTATACATGGGGAAACAAAGACAATGGTTGCAGAAACAAGTGGTCTAAATTTAGCTAGGCCCAGGGTGGGGATATCGGGATCCACACCTTGGGATGTGCTTTCCGTGGGCTTAACAGGCTGGGAGAAGAGACCAATAAAACACCTGGATACTCACATCTGCATAGATGTTGGTTCCAAAGAGAGGAGCCCAGTAGGATGGTTCATCTTTGCAGAAGGCTGGACAACGCATCCTGAAAACAAGATATACATGGAGGTTATGGATCAGCAAAACTTGACCTGCTTTATTCGAACTTCGAGATTTAAGTACTTTGATGCAAGGAAACTACCATAGTTTACTCTTTAAGGAAAAAAAGATCCCTTTCCCACCCTGGCTGGGGTAAAGACATTTTTCTTCTTCAACAGCGCAGCAGCACATGGAAGTGCCTTCTGGAAAGAGGTGAATAACGAGACACAAATAAAGGGGCGAAAGGGAATAAATATCTCAGAGAGGTGAGTGTGTGACTGTGATTGTAGGAAGCCGTGCCTCCCAGTCTTGGGTGTTGGCCAGTTCACACTGTGGGTACATTATGGAGATTCTAATCAACAGATCTTTTAAAAGCCACTTCCCTGTATGGAGGAAGAAGAGGTGGAGGGCCCTCACCTCTGAGTCAGAATATTCCAGGGAGGGTTACTGATAACCTGAGATGGAAGGGAAGTCATGACATAGCTCATGGCTGTGTCAGTCACCACATCCCTTCCCAGGGCACAGGAGGTGAGGAAAGGGGTTCGAAATGGAAGAGGTTGGACTGTAGGTGGCTTGAGGGATCTAAGCCACGAAAAAGCACGAGCTTTACTTAAGACAGGGCGTTTTGTCTGGATCTGAAACAGCACACCAAGAACCAAAGAACAGAGACCAAGAACCAAAATGGCGGTGAAAATCTGCCCCAAGACAGGCGGGTTCTGGGAGCAAAAAAAGCTAGTGGAATTGGTCCTGTGGAGGCAGATGACAGGTGTGGGTGGAGAGAGAGAGAGGAAAGAGAGAGAGAGAGAACATGCATGTGCACACATTACCTGAAAAAGGAAAAGGAATAGGGAACGAACACTCCTAGTTTTAGAAGAACGGGTCAAAAACCTACACTTTGGATCCTTGTATACTGTCAAGTTTTTCTGGAACTATTTCCTCCTGCTTCTTTTTTTTTCACTTGGAAAAGCCTATTGAAAGCTAGTTACCTTGAGGGATTATGCTCAGTGAAATAAGTCAGAAGGAAAAAGAAAAACACCAGATGGTCTCCCTTATAGGAGGAATATAGGGGATCAGGAAAAAAAAATAACATCAACAATGATGACAAGACAAAACGAAAATAAATAGACAGCTGCGAAACTGACATTTGGCAGGGAAGTGGGAGGGATTGGGAGAAAAACAGGGGTGGGAAGAGCACAAGGGACTGTGGTGACAGTGGATGGGTGACTTGGTGGTAGACATTCTATGAGGACTAAGCTGACAAAAGAAAGCCAACATTGTAAGGGAAAAAAATAAGAATTATAATATAGATAAAAGAAAGCTCGTTACCACCACATGAGTATTCACCAGTCTGGTAGTGAAGCAGCCCAAGGGGCAAGGGAGCAGTAGGGGGCCCGCCCAGCCCTCATCCTTCACAGCACCCTCCAGGGGCTCTCCCTGCTCACACCTTGGGGGTCTCCACCTACTGCTTTTAAGGGCAGCGTCTCCCTTCGAGAACCATAAGCACCAGGCCCAGGACAGGCATCTCGCACAGCTGAGAAGATCCACTAAGTATCTGAGAGACCAATGTCACAGGACACCCCTAATGACCTTGTGGCTGGACACCCATCCAATTACCTTGTGGTAATCACGGATGCCTGTAAGACCTCCTTAGACAGACACATGGAGACACAGCTACAAAAAGGCAACATGGAATAAGAAGCCACAGCCCCGCTCAGCAAGGTGGGAGTCTCAACAGCATCACAGAGTGAAAGAAGCCAGACACAAGTCTACCTGCTGTGGCTCCACTTCTAAGAGATTCTGGGAAAGGGAACATTACAGAGACTGGAGGGAGATCAGTTGGCAGGGACATGGGGGAGGTGTCAGGAAAGAGACTGACTTTACAGAACTTTCTGGTTGTTGAAAAATTCCTCCCTCTGGATGGTGGTTGCACAACTGAGTGCTTTGTAGAAACATTTGGAATTACTAACTCAGTAGGTGGCTTTGTGTGCAAACTTCATCTCAATAAAGCCGGGTTTTCATGCACTACTTCTTAAGTGGTCATGGAGAATATCCCAGATCAAGCACAGGAATCAGTGAGCTGATTTTAAGGGGTCAGGAAACACCGGGGTCCCCTAGTCATCCACAGATCCAAGAGACCAAGAGGGTGCAGCTCAAGGCTTGACGGGCCACGAGGCGCAGGAAGTCAGATGCACCCGCACAGCTTCTCCGTCCAGGGAATCCAGGCAACACCAAGTGTGTCCAAGTCTCTCTTTGTGGGCTCCCTCTGTAAGAGGGTGGTCCCCAGGAAGAGGGGAGGTTCCAGGTTCCCTGCCCAGTCAAAGCAGGGTGGAGCTGCAGGAAGAGAAGCTGGAGGGGAGACTGGGGAAGGAAGGAAGCAGGATGCAGAGCCAGAAGGAGACCTGGAGAAAGCGAACGGAGCAGAGAGACACGTGAAGAAACCGCACTTGCTTCTTGGTCCTGGGCTGGTTGGAACCAAGCTGCAAGGGCAGCTTTTATCTTGATATTGATTTTTCTCTTTTCCTTCCAGACTTGTCTGGCTGTTTCTGACCCTTTTCTGTGGGTTCTGCCAGAAGGTGCTTTAGACTTATGCAGGTTTTCAGGCCTTGCTTTGGGCCAATCCTGTTGGGGTGGACTTTTACCCACGAGGAGATGGGTAACTTCAGGTGCTTGATTTAGAAACAATATTCTTTGTCTTTTCTGCTAATTGTATTACAGTTCATTTCCATTAAAGTTCTTATATTCTCTGTTTTGATGCCACAGATGGTAGAACCTATTTAGAGCGGGCAGTTCTGGGGGCTCTAGGGTGCGCTTCTCCCTGCCTTGCGACACCTTGACAGAGCTGAGGCTCACTGCACACTGGGTGCACCCAGAATCTTCTCCCGATACCAACCCAACTGGCCACCTTGGGGATACAGATCTCAGTGGGCTGGGCAGGGACCCTGGGACTCTGCCCTTTAATGCCACAAAGGGATCCCAACACGCCGCTGGGACTGAGGCCTGCTGGGGAAAGGTGTAGTGGGTCCTGGACCCAATTCCTGGATGGGCACATACTAGGGCCCTTCTAGAATAAAAGGCCCCACCCCACAGGGCCCAGCACCTTCGTCTCTCCGCCCCAGTGTTTGCAGACCAGATGCCAGAGCCTTACCTTGGGCAGTGGGTCCCCGACTTCTCAAACGGGCAGAGCTGAGCGACCGTGGCGTAGCAGTCCACATCCTGCTCTGTGGGCAGGACACATGGGGAAGGGTCAGGACGCTGGCTCGTGACAGGTGCTGGCCTCAAACAGAGCACGAAGAACCCAGGAGGGCCAAGGAACCTCCCCGGGGTCGCTCGAGGGCCAAGACAGAAGTGGGAGCACGTTTGTGCAGGTCAGAGTTGGCCTCCCTCTGGGGCCGCCACTGCTCATTTGCGTAGTGCTCGATTCAGAAGCCCTTCACCTCGCTTAGGGCACAATTATCCTAATTCTATGGATGAGGAAATAGGTCCAGAAAAGCTGAGATTCCCACCCCCCGTCCAGGGGGCAGGCAACGCTCCTTCAAAGTCACGTGTTGTGTTAAACCACAGACTTAAGAAAACAGTTCTAACGCTGGCCACCTGTGGTGGACATCTAATCAAGGACTTGGCAAACCTCTTCTTAAAGGGCCAGGAGGGACTTTTTTTTTTCAGCTTTGTGGGCCCTGTATAGGGTTTATATTACTCAGCCCTGCAGCTATAGCAGGCATCGGCCACAGGCAGTAGGTAAATGGGCATGGCTATTTGCCAATAAAACTTTATTTACAAAAAACAGGAGGCAGATAGGATTTGGCCCAAGGGCAGTAGTTTTCGATCCCCTGGTCCAGCCCATCACCTGGAAGGGCCCTGGATTCTATGCAGTTTTCCAAAAAGGGGATAGGTTTAGCACACCGAGGGGCTGCTATACATTGGGGGACAAGGAGATTATTAAAATTAGGTTTAGAAGTTCATTTAAAGGCACAGAAGTAGACTCTTGCTACGTTATTATTTGGGAAAAAATTAGGTTATCTAATTTATGTAGTAGCATTTCTATTTTAAAAAGTATATCAAGGCACATGTCACCAATACATTACCAACAGTCCTTACATAAAAGGAAAATATGCTGTAAATGTATCCACCAAAATGTTCCCTGAATCATGAAATTCAAGTTTTTTTTGATGCTTTGCTATAGTTTTCAATTTTCTGGAATAAACTGACATTGCTTTTGTAATAGGGAAAAAAATCGTGACACGTTCTTACATCCGGGACAAATGACAAGAACCACCTTCTCAAAGGAGAGGAAGGATTGGCAGGCAAAGTTTCAGGGGAAATTGCTGAGCAGGAAGCCCTCGCCCCTGCCTGGGACTATTCGGCCTAGTGCCCTAACCCCCTCTGGCTCAGCCTGCTCTGTCACAGAAGCCTCCCACCCGTCCAATGAGCAGGTGTAAGCAATGTCAAAACCAGGATGAGGTAGCAGATGTGTGCAGGGTACCCCACCCCACACCGTCTGGTCCAGGGCAGACATGACTAGTCTATCAAGCCCTGGATTCTGCGGAGCCCAGATCCCGCCAAGGAGGAACCCTCCTCAACGCAATGCTTGGGCGGCAGCGTCTATCCACGGAAAGCGAGAGCGCCCATGTAAACCCGCAGCTGCTCAGGCCCGGCTCTAGCATCTCTGAGGCATCCAGCCAGGACCCCCGGGCCTGTGTTTCTTATTCTGCAATATCCAGGGTCAATGCTAAGTTGCAATGTGCTTAGAAACTAGTCAAAGAAGCAAACCCCTGAGGACTCTCTTTGGGAAGTCCTTGGAGTGCTGGGAATGGCGATGTTGGCGATCATGATGACCTTTAAGTCGGTAACGATGGGGAGAACATTTCCAGGGAAATTCAAGATAACTTGGGCACTATTATGGGCACATTAAAGAACAAAAAAGGCCGGCCAGCTTACCTTTTACTTTGGACACCATGAATGAGCTGGAAGATTTGTATTTGCTGTGAAAGAAAACCTTAGGTCAATGCAAAGAAAACTACTTCTGCATTTATTTTATTTACAGTTCAAAGTTTGCATCTGTCGACTGCCTTCCCACCAGCCTGGAATTCCTTAGAACATTCTAGAGCAAGTCCCATTAACTTTCTTTGTGCCCAGGACCCCTCTGGTAGCTTGGTGAAGCCTATGGGCCCCTTCTCAGAGTAACAACTCTTAAAAAAGTACAAGATAAACAGAAAAGATTCGAAGGAAATTGGTTGTTATTATCAACACCATCATTAAAGCATTTGATTTGCACTGGAGGACCAGTTGTGCTACTTTCTCAATGCAGAACCCAGAGGCGAGTCTTCCAGCGACCCCACCCTCATGAGATGACGAGGGCATCTCGCTCTGTGTGCAGGGTTTCTGCTGGAGACAGCGTCGCTGGAGCGTGCCAGCATCCCCGGTGGAGAGAAATACCACTTTGGTTTACGAGAGCAAAGCTTGAATTTGCTTTGCTTTGCTATTGACAGACTCTCTGGATTCCAGAACATGAAGACCCCGCTCTAGGGGCAAAGCTGGCCCCCGGGAGGGACCGGAGCAGAGCACCTCTGGGACGAGCACCCCAGGCAGCCCAGGGCCCAAACTCTGGCCCCGCCAAGTCTGCGGGTGGCCAAGTGGCTCTGTCGCACCGGTGCGGAGGTGAGACTTCCTCACCCGACCGTGTCCACACATCCCCTCTCACACCCGGTCCCTCGCTGAGGCAGAGGGGATATTGCAACACCCGCTTTAGACCAAGGTCTTTCAGAGGGTGACGCATGTCCTTTATGAAATGTCCCGAGTGGCCGCACAGCTCGGGCAGGACACGCGACCCTGTCACAATCGCAGGATGTGCTCTGCGCTTTCCCAGTGGGGAGCCCCTGCCCGCCCCTGTAGGTGGACCTCCTCGGGGGTGCTCCATGCTTGCAGCTCCAGGGTGTACCAAGGCCCAGGGCCAGGTCCCCAACGCCCCTGTGGTGCCAGGCACTGGGTCCTCATGTGGCGGGGCCCTGACCTCCTTGGGAGGGAGCGGTCAGGAGCTGGGGGCACGGCACTTTCCCAATAGCTGGGGAGGGTTTCCCTTTTCTTAGCACTGGGTTCCTGTCCCGTGATGAACTAGCTGGCTGTCAGCCTAGGTCCTCCCTGGTACCCATTTGCGAGTGAGGGCACTACCACCCAAAGGGGTGAAAATCACGCAGAGGTAGAGCAGCATCAGCTGTGTGTCACCTGAAGCGCCCCTGGGGTCCCACACTCAGGGTCACCTGATGCCCCCAATTCCAAGGACAGATTAAGACAAGGCCTCCCCCACTGCCCACCCTAGCGAGAAGCACAAGGGTGGTCACACCCCCTTACAGGAAAACATGACCGTCCCCCAAAATAGGTTTATCTTTAAAAGAGCCTCATCTCCAGGAAGAAGAGCTAACCAAGAATCAGACACCATCGCCTGCCACGCCAGTGGCTCTGAAGAGGTCTCTGGTGGGCAAGGGACACTGGGCAGTTCGAGGCTTGAGCAAATCCCTGGGGGTCGGTGGAGGGGCCACCTGGAATGAGACATGCTGAGCTGCTAAGAGGTGAGTTCAGCCTTAGGGGATTAGAGCCATCTTTTTATTTCCTGCTTCTCTATTTTGCTCAGTACTTTTCTCAGTTTTGATAAGACTTTCATAACCAGGGGGAAAATGGTTTTAAGGAGCCCTGTCTAGTTACCTCAAAGAATGCACGCCATTCCTCTCCGACTTAACAAAAAAGGGGACCTTCCCGTTGCGGGTGATGTCCACCAGGCCCCCTCTGTCGTCCAAGACCCCGTAGTGGATGGCAGCGCGGCAGATGCTGGAGGCCTGGGGCGGGAGGGGGGAGGCCGTAAGTCGATCTGAATTCATCTTTGTCCTCAGTCTTGCCCAGAAATACCCAAAATGTTTGTCCTCAGCCCAGAAAATGCCAAAAAGTCGGGCCAAAGCCACCCCACTTCTGACTCTCACTTCCTCTATAACACACCTTTGTTCCTGGGGCCGCTTATCTGAAAAAGCTCCCCCAAGTTGCTTTACAAGTCAGAACAAACAAACAGCCCTTTCTCCCCATGCAGTGGAGCATACTAATAGCGGCATTTGGTCTGCAACAGAGTTGAGCTTCATCTGTGCTGTTCCCAGGGCCCAAGTGGCTTCGTGAGTTTCCGAGCCCACAAATAAACGTGGAACGGTCCCACACACGTAGGGGTGAGTCATGTGTGGGAAGATACCTTGTCGGGCAAAAACCCCGCACAGAACCCCTCCTCCCCCCCACACACCCTTCCCAGACACACTTACACTTTCATAGAAGAGGGTTCCGAAAATCTTCGCCTTGCTGTTCAGGCAGCCCGCTGGGCACTGGTACCTGATGGACGAGAAACAAAGATGAATTTCAGTGGTCAGTGTGTGCTGCCGCCTCTCCAGGAGCCCAGGGCTGCTGCTTCTCCCACAGCTCTGTTAGCACATCTAGAGAACTTCCAGGGGCCAAGGCCACCATTCTCCAGCCAGCCTCAGTGGACATGGGCCGAAGTTTCTAGTGCATTGGACCCAGTGCCCGGCTTCACTTCACCTTCTTCAAGCGATTCTCATGAGTTGAAGATTCGTGTTGACATCACAGACAAGAGCGGATGGACAGTTCACGGAAGAAAGAAAAGTGCTTGCAAAGGCACCCTGAAGCCCCTCAGTCATCCAAGAAGCCCCATCCAAGAGGTGCAAATTGACAGGAGAGTCAGATCGCGTGGACTTGTCCATAGACTCAAAAGCAGGTGAGCCGGTCGGTCCATGGCAAAGCATGGCCCATTCCACCTTTCCAGAAAGCCTACAAAATCCACGTCCATTGATGCTGGAGCTGCAGGCACATGCCCAGGCCAGCATCTGAAGGCAG
This sequence comes from Galemys pyrenaicus, assembly GCA_019455555.1. Lineage (NCBI taxonomy): Eukaryota > Metazoa > Chordata > Mammalia > Eulipotyphla > Talpidae > Galemys > Galemys pyrenaicus. The sequence continues at coordinate 1,544,572 of JAGFMF010011775.1, read as the reverse complement.
ACCTGATATGGCACCGAGCAGCCACCAGGGAGCCTGTGGGCGGCCTGGCGGCAGTGAACAGCCGGGCCCACGCGTGTGGGATTGTCAGAGCACCGTGCAGCCAGCAGAAATGAAGCTTTTGAGGAATATTTATTGACTCTGAAAGATCTGCGGAAGCAGTAACTGGAAAGTCACGTCAGCAGCAGGGGCCAGTGCACGGAGATGGCCAGGGACCCTGTCCTGGACCTGTCTTCTCCTTAGGTTTTTGTTGTTGATGGCGTTTTCCTGAATTATTGACAAGGAACAAGACGCTTTATGAAGCTGGGGGGGAGCCCAGTCAATACCATTTCTGTAAAAGCACCGTGCACAGAAAGTACATCCTCCTAGGAGTAGGAAGCCGTAACGGTCTTCACGTGGGGGATCCAGCCTCTTTCCGGCTCACCAGTGTCCTATCAGCCTCCACTCTGAGGCCTCGCCATGTTGTCGGACCAGAATGCTCTCTGAATGCTGTGATTTCTCCCACTGAGAAATCAGGCATGGGTTTGAGTCCCCTCTCCTGTGGGTTTGCACTACCAAAGAGCACCTGGTCACCCAGGCACGGCTGTGGAACCCTCCGAAAATTCCAGACCCACAATAGTGCAGAGCTCTCATGCCCTCCGGAGGCTGCTTGCTTCTGCCCCAGCCTCCCATCATGCGGTGTGCCAGGGCCCCAGAAGGCTGTGGGGACAGACAAGCTGTGCCCCACTCATGGGCGCCACGGGCACTCTGCCCACTGAGCCTTGGTGGTTGGCTTCTGCAGCACCTGCTGGCCAACCGCCAGAGGCTCGAGGCACCATGCACCATGCAAGAGACCCCCGGAACGGACTCATCCAGGCCTGTCACCATCCCGCCAAGACCTGAGCAAAACCGTCTCCTGGCAAAGCAATTTCTAGCCCCCACCCCAGCACAGGCCAAGGCAGCACAGACCTGCCGCCATCTCTTTCCAGCATGTGCTTTAGACAGCTCCACTTGGCTGCGGATGCGCCAGTGCCAGGACCCCTGAGCAGGTGGGGGAGGTGCCCCTGAGACAACACAGTCTCCCACCAGCTGTGCCCTGCGGCAGAAACACGCCAGTTCCTGTTGGGCCTTCTTGGACACCGGAGGCACAGTTCCAAGCGACTCTACCAGCAGCGGATTCATTCAACCGCCGGGGTGCCGGGCAGCCCTGACGCTGGCGGGGCCCACAGGCAAACAGGCGCCGGGTCTATTCAGAGCTGGGGCGCTGTGGGCCGCCACCCCTAATCCTTCGGGAACCCCCTTCACACAGAGAGGTGGAACGGAGACTCCAAATTGGTCAGCTCTTCATACCCACAGCACACCTGGCGTTTCTGCAGCCCAGAGATTCCTTTAGAAGTGGGGTAGCCCCAGGACCAGCAGGCTGCGGGTTACGAGGCAGGGAGCTGACCAGCCTGTGGGAGCGTTCACGCCTGACACTGGCAGACGCCGCAGCACCGCTGCTGACACTTTGTCTGAAAGCTGGCTCCGGAGATGCCAAGTCAGCTTGAGAACCATTGGGTGGGTCACATAGTGAGGTTCTGCGTCCACCGCCCTCAGGCTGCACTTCGTGGCCTCCTCTCCACCGGGGCCGAGACACAGTGCCGGGATAGGAATCTGGGCCGCAGGAGATGCTGGTCTAGGTCTCCAGGTGAGAGGTTCTGATGGGAGTGGTGGTCCCTTAGGGGACACTGGGCACTGGGCAGCGTCTGGGGACATTGGTGCTCGTCACCATGGAGGGGGTGCCCCGGCATCTCTGAGTGGCCAGAGGCAAGGGATGCCGCCCAGCACCCCATGGTGCCCGGGACTCCCACCACACAGACGGCCCGACAGGTCAGCAGTGCCGAGGCAAGGAGCCTGGCCTCGGCTGACCGCCCCGGGTCATCTTCGTGCCGAGCTCTGCATACACAGTGCTGTCAGAGGGCTGCGAGGATGTTGTGGTCCTTCGAGTTCACGAGGCCAAGCAAACTGAGCTACCTTTCAGCTCCACCTGGCACAAATTTTGTGCTGAAGGAAGACAGAGGACTTTTCTGTGAGCTTCTACCCCAGTTGACTGGGCAGAAGATGGACAGATGGAGGCTGACACGGCCCATCCACCTCTAAGGGTGCACAGAGGCCGGACAGCAGCCACGGGAGGGGGTGCAGCCCAGGGCCTACCTGTTGCACGTGGAGCCTCTGCACTTGTCCTTCATCTTGGTGTCGCACCTGACAGCCTGGGCTAGGAGAGAAATTCAGAAATAGGCGTCACTGCAGGGAGCGTGAAGGGTCTGAGTTAGAAGTCCCCACCCTGCTCCGAGGAACTCTCTGGGCCCCCAGGAACACCTGGGAGTGGGAAGCGAGCCTCTCCCAGTGATTGCAGGCTCCCATTGTGAGGCTGGGACCCCAGGTCCACCACCCTATAGCAGCGGGGTGATCTCACGCCCTGCACCTCTCTGGGCCTGGCCTTCCACATGGCTCATGGGAACAAGCACAGTGCCCACCGCAGTGGTTTCTGCGAGCACTGGAGGAGGAAGCACACGTCGCCTCGGAGGGGAGCCCAGCACGGGCCGGTGCCCAGCACCCCAGGGACGCTGCAGGAGGGACTCACACCACTCCCAGGCCAGATCTTTCTCACCCCAGTGCTTCCCACAGCAAGGCGACTAGGGTCAGGTTTGCCTCCTTCATTTTATAGGGTGAAATCCTAGCAGGACCTTGGAGTCATATTATGGCTTGACAGAAAGACAGATCATGTTATAATTGACCTGGTTCTTTCATATCTGATGGGTTCTTTTAAAAAACAATGGAACCATGTCCAGTCTTTGGACCCACGAGAACATCCACATTAGCTGCAGAATGTCTAAATAGGCTTAGAAATCAGGGGAAGACTCTGAAGGCTCAAGAGGACGGGAAGACGAATCCAGGCGGGGTGAAGAGCCAGCAGAAGAGCCTGAAAAAGATGGCCAGAGCTGGCCACTCAAGGGCCAGTCAGGGCTGCTTGACGGTAACCAGGGGCAGGGGAAGGAGGGGTCACTAATCCCTGCAACAATCCCCCCAGCGGCCCCGTGCAGCACCCCTGCCCCTTGTGGGGGAGCACTCAAGTCTCAGAGCGTCCACGCCGGTCCACCAGAGCCCGCGGTGGTGGAGACGGACGGGAGCCAGCAGAGCCGGCCACGCCCTGGGCTCTGAGTTCTCCTCCAGGGAGGCGGAGGCTTCGGCGAGGAACCCAAACCCAAGCCCAGGTCCCCTCTGGAAGGACAGGGGAAGGGCTGACCTTAAAATCCCTGCCTGGGGGCAGCGCTGCCGGGTGCCACTCCTCCAGCTCGCTCTTGACATGACTTAAAAACATACTTTTTAAAGCGTCTTAAGTTTGTGCTTTTGCAGGCCACACCCCACCCCGTTCCCCACTGTCTGTCCCTTTGGAGACGGCTCAGTCCTCAGGCGCCCCTCCTCCACCCACCCCGGGGGAGAGTGCCGCCCTGCAGGGGGTGGGCAGCGGCAGGGCAGGGGACGGGGCCCACTCACTCATGTAGTTCACGGCCGGGGCTTTCTTGGGCTTCGAGGGTCTGCTCACCCTCGGCTGCACCCACACGAGATTCTCCTCGGGGCCGGGGGCCGCCTCCACCTCGTTCATCTCATCTGTTTCAGGTTTTTGGTCGTGAGTCTCTAAAGAGTGGAGAGGAAGAGGGGACGAACACACAGGGCTTCAAGAAAAATGCACTTTGCAAGAGAAAAGAGGCAATTTGGAAAGGAAACTTGTTTGAGGCTTCGTTTCACAAAGAACCGTTTCAGCAGCAAAGAGAAAGAACAGGCCGGCCAGGTGGAATTCTACTGGCTGAGCGGCAGGGGCAGGCCCTCCGTGCTCCTGTTGGGTTTGGACCCGAGAGCAGCTGGACCGACCGGGGTCAGAGGGCCCAGCGCCCACACCTGGCTTGTCACATGACCTCTTGTCCACCTCCTCCCGCAGACACACCAGCACCCGCCCACCGAAGCAGCTTCTGGAAGCTGAAAGGCACTCCCAGCCTGCCTAGACTTTCACTGGGGTGGGGCCTCTCCCATTTGCCTGCCCACCCTGGTGCCTGAAGACCCATGTAGACGCCCCTCGGCCCTGCACCTCAGCATCAGCACTTCTGCCCCCCTGGCCCGCACCAAATCCCTCACCAACCCCCTTCTCTGTGCTTCTTTGGTGTTTTGTGGCCCGATCGTGCAGAACCAGCACCAGACCCAAACCCTGCTTTTAAAAAGTAGTCCACTGGATCTCCATCCTGTCCCATCCAAATGTGACTGTCCAACTCAGACTGTGAACGCCACGTTTGAAAACATTTTCATTAACTGAACAAATTGCATTTATTAAGCATCTGCTATTTCCCTTCCTGTTTCACCATCAGACTTTGGTCAGCTGGCCGCCAGGACACCAGCTTAGATTCCAGCCAAAGCTAAGCAAACCGCTGCTGCTTTTGCTCGCTTGAGTGACCTTATCAAAGGTGGGGGGGGGGGGTCCCCTGACACGCTGTGGATGTGTGCACTGGTGCCAGGAACCCCTGCTTTCTGAGGTCCTCCAGAGAGAAAAACCGCAGCTATGTTTGAGAAGGATTTCAGGGAGGCGGGAGGAAGCCCCTCCCAGACCTTTGTGTCACTGGGTTAAAATTCCAGCCAGTTCCCAGTCCCCTAACCAGCTGCCACGTGTCCTGGAGGGGAATGGTCTTTCTTCTCCAATGGGCAAACCAGGTGCTTGGTGTCTGCACAAAACAAACACCCAAAGGCAGGCCAGGAGGGACCCCTCGTGCCTGCAGACTCGCTAGCACCCCCCAGCCCCAGGGAGGCCTGTCCTGAGAGGACATGAATGGGACTTAAGCTGCGACAGGCGAAGCCCCTCCTGGTTTCTGTCCTTGAAAAAAAAAAATTGCCCAGGGAAGTTGAAGAGTACTCAGAGGGAAGGCTGAAAGCACCGCTTGTAAGCCCAGACAGGCGACCTGTCTCCAAGTCCCCTCTCATCGGAGCTTGTGGCCGCCTTGCACAGCAGCTGGCAGCCGTCATGTCACTGCCACCTGCCCCTGCCACCAGCTGTCCATGCCCTGGGGGCGGAGCCAGCCTGCCAGGCCCCGCAGGGACCCTGCTCCCCAGCACAACAAACTTGCTGGAAGAAGGACAGGCGAAGCCCCTCCCGGTTTCTGTCCTTGAAAAAAAAAAAAATTGCCCAGGGAAGTTGAAGAGTACTCAGAGGGAAGGCTGAAAGCACCGCTTGTAAGCCCGGAGCTGAGGGAGCCTTGAGGAAGTACCGTCCCGGGGCTGCGGGCAGCCCGGCCAGCCTCAGTCGGCCCCTCCTCAATGCGGCCTTTCAGGGTCCCCCTTTGCTGAAAGCCGAGCGTCTCTGGAATAAGCAGGGTTTCTTCCACTGGCCTTTAGGGTTTTTATGCCTCATAATCGTGGCTTTATTTTGCTGAACGTAGTCTGGTGAGACAGTCTGAAGCACTGGAAGGCTCACTATTTAGGAAAACGGGCAGCAGGCCTCGCCCTCAGACACACACACCAAAGCGATGCTCGCTCCAGGCTGGCCAGATTGGGGCGCATCCTAATTAAGGCCTCGCGTGGGCAGACACGGCCTGGGGAAATTCCGTGCCCGGGGTCACTGCCAGGGGCTCTGCGTGCTGGCCAGCTCCGGCAGGGTCTCAGGAGCCCACTCCATCGTGCTGCAGACTCCCACCTGCTCTGGCGCGCACTGGGCTCACAGCGGGTGGCTGCTGACTGAGGACCAGAGGGCGAGCCACGGCTGACCCCACCCCGCACCCTATCCTCTCATTGCCCGGGAAGCCCGGTGCCCCTTCGCAGACCGGGAGGCTGAGGCTCAGAGAGGCAAAGCCACCTGTCCAAGCCGGCACAACCGAGACTCAACTGCCACTTCCCAAAGCCCACAGCCATGTGGCCGACTGTGGCAAGGCGGCAGGGACAGAGACTTCTCCTTACACCCAGCCTTAGCCACGCTCCATAGCGATGGAGCTCAAGGCCCTGCCAGCACCCTCAATCAATGCTTATTAAGTAGCTTATGCAGATAAGCCGCTTTACAGGAGCCTTTCTGCATGGTTAGCTGAGAAAATAGGATGCCTGCCAAGGGAAATTGGGTATTTTCCACCAAAAATATAGACACAAGTAAAGGACATCTCGCCAGGCGGGAGCGCCCACGTCTACGGTGTCTGTGTGTGCTGATTCTTTGGAAATGACCCTCTGCATACTATGCGCCTGTTGACTCAGATGACAGAGAACACACCAGCCACATGCCCCTGGAGGTGCACAGTGAACAGGCAGGTGTGACAACCAGTGACCAGGACACCGGGGAGGCTGCCCGTAGTGAGGCCATGGAGGCAAGTACACTGCCTGTCTGTGAGATCAGGAAGGGCTCCCTGGAGGCGGTGAGATGCCACAGCTGTATATCCAAGGAGGAGGAGGCATCTGCCAGGTTCCTGATTCCGACCAGGCCCTCGGGTTGGGAGAAGTCAACAGTCACCACCAGGTGAGGTAGGACCCCCACCTGGCCCCACAAGATGATGAGGGCAGCATCCTTCCTGCTGCCCCCATCTCTCCAGGGAGCTAAAAGCATATTCAAAAAGACTGCCAGTTGCTGTGTTAGCAGCACACCCTTCTTATTGCAGGTGACCAGCAAATCTTCTACAGAGGGACTATGCCTATCACCATCACAGATGGGGAAACTGAGGCATGCGTGGCCGTGATGGCAAAGATGGCCCATCGGCCTGTTCTTATCATGACAGCTCTGGCCCCTGCAGGAAAGGACCTCCTCCCCACTCCGGGTGCCAGCGCACCTTGAAAGCAGCATCAGGTGGGGAAGGTTTGCACCCGGACGGAGCCCCAAGGGGCATCTGCCCTTTAGTCCCCATACCAACACTCAGGGTCTGTTGGGGACCCGCGGAGCCACAGGACCTGCCTGGACAGACACTCGGGGAAGGGCCCTGACACACTCGAGCGTAACCCCAACCTGTGTTCCTCTCTGCCCTCCCGCCAGCCGCAGGGTGGACACAGAGGGCCCATTTCAGATGGAAGACTGGGGCTCTGGGAGACGAAGGGACACGCCCAGGGGCCCGCTGCTGGGATGTGGCCAGCACGATGTCTTATAGCACGTGTGCCAGATTCTAAAACCCATGCTTGTCCCATGAACCCAGCAGCCAGAGCCAGGTGACCTGGGGATTTCCCTATAGACTGGTGTGTGGAGCCCACCACAGATGCAGAGGTGTTGCCTGAGAGTGAGAGGCTGAGCAGGAGGACGCTCTGGCACACAGGTTGAGGCATCCCCACCGTGTGGCAGGACAGCAGCATCTGCACACCTGCGGGGTTCTGTCTCCCAGCCTCAGAACCTGGCTGCCGCATGCCACCTAGCCTTTGCACATGCTGTTCCACCTGCCATAGACACCTTTCCCGTCACTGGACTCCACGTTCCTCAACCAGGCTACCTCTGGGGAGGCTTTCCCTGACCGGCTAGATGACAGTGCATACTCCTGTCATACACCCGCGGTGTCAGCTACTTCCCCAGGGAAGATGCGTGTCGTTCCATGTGGATGCTCCCGCTGGACCTCAGGCTGATGAGGGCAGGCCCTTGACTGTGGCCACAGAACTGTTGAGCTGGCACACGATACATTCATGTCAAACGCAAGCTGCTCTCCTTGGGGCCTGAGCTGTGCTGTGAAAGATGGCTATCACACCCATTTCATTGATGGGGAGAGCGGCCCAGGACAGGCAGCCTGAAGTCGTGCAGAGGCAGCACTGGAGGCTCAGCCACCCGCACGTGAATCCTGGCCCCGCCCCCGCACAAAGCAGTTTGCCAGATGCCAGGTCCCAGACCCTCCCGTCCCCTCCTCCCCCCAAAGGGCAGAAGCCCTGGTGAGCAGCGGACCTGGGCAACAGGCCCCTGTCGACCAGCTGCTTCTTCCCCAGACAGAGCTGTCGGGCCAAGCCCACATCCCTCCGGCTGCAGAGGCCGGCAGCAGGGGCTGCTCTCTCCTGTGCCCCGAGCCCCGCGAAGGCTCCCCTGGGCTGTCACAAGGGCTGCGGACGGAGTCAAGTGAAGAGCACAGCTGAGCCACAGAAGCAGAGCTGCCACACTGGCCCAGTTCTTGCCCTGCTGGGGTGGCGCTCCGGCACGAAGAACACACACTGTTTACAGTATGGTGAGGGGGACACAAGCTGAATGGGGCAACAGATGTGAGCGAGCAGAAACAGATGCTTCGGCAGTTGTGGGAGAAAAGCAGACGTGAGTGTCTCCGAGATTTCTGGCCATTCATGGCAAACAGGGCAAAGGAGGAGCAAGATCCAAACATCTGTTGTCAATTTCTTCTTGCTGTCTTCTCATCCCAAGCCGCAGGCACCAGTAGGTATGTGTGCACCGGCCGCAGCTCGGGGTCTGGCCATGGGGTATCCACAGCAGCAGCCCAGGGGCTGCGTGTCCCCAGGGAGTGGGCCCCCCACACTCCCCAGGGCAAGGCAGAGGGGAGGAGAGGATGGGAGGCCGTAGGGGGGCAGCGGGAAGGGGGAGTGCACCTGGGACCGGACTGTTCAACTCCCACTTTACAGAGGCTGTTTAGGGTCACAGACTGGAGGGACCCCCACCCCGCACGGCTCTGAAGCCACTTCCTACCTCGGTAGCACAAGTTGTTCTTGCAGCCGCCCCCGTAGCTGGGTGGGCACTCAGAGCAGGGCCGGCCGGTCTTGTAGGGGGCTTCTCCAATCCAGTTCCCCCTGTGGACAGACCGGACACAGTCAAGGGGGGCCAACACCAGGGACTGCCCCTCGGCCCCCGTCAGGGCCCACGCGGGTCACCAGCACAATGAGGGAGAAGGGAGGTGTGCTGCGAAGCAGGGAAGGAGCTGTGCTGGGCCCTGTCGCAGCCTGGGCATTCTAGAAGAACCCCAGTTGACAGCAACACCGCAGCCTCCCTTCGTTACACTGAGTGAGTGTGTGCTGTGCACCCCAGACACTCCTCCGGTCCCGCACCCGCCTGCATGGCTCCCTCCCACCGGCGTGAGCACTGTCGGCATCCGCGGTCCGCCCACGAGCTGCCGTGTGCTGGAAAGCTGCCAGACCACCCATCTAAGCCGTTTCTCAAAGTGAGTACAAGTCCTGGTGTTCTTGCTTTTCAGTTTGTGCCACCCCTCCAACACCCCAGGAAGGGTGGGCTGGAAGTCAGCTTTCTGTAGGGGAGGCCGCGGTGATTTGTTCCAGATCACGCCCAGGCTCTCCGGCTCAGAGCCATGATCCCTGCTCTGTTCTCCTGGCTGGGACCAAGGTCTCTCCAGCACCGTGGGCAGCACCACTGCCACCTGAAGCTCCCATGGCAGGAAAGCTGGAGGTCACCGTGGGATTTCTCCAGGGGCCACTGAGTAGCAGGTGGTAAGAGGGATTCCCACCCCTTCTGACTCTGAACCATGCAGTATAAGAGAACAAGGAATGACAGTGCCCTATCTGTGATTCTTTCTAGAAACTTCCTTCCTGGCTGCCCGGTCATCCACGTGTTCATTCAATAAAGAGATCTGGGGATGCCCCGCGAGGCCAGCCTGGCCCCAGCATCCTCTGACTGAGTGGGAGAGAGCAGACTGTTACCGACATGCAGAGTGTTACCGACATGCGACCCACCCCCTCACTCAGTCGTGAGTCTGTCTCCGTCTCTGTGCACTGGGCATGGCAGGAGGTGTGTGAGGAGGAAGCTGGGGAGCCGGTGGACGCCATGACCAGGCCGGCCTGTGGTGGAGGCCACACATCTGAGCCTTTGCTATATCACAAGCGGCTCCCACAGCAGGACTGACGGCTCTCCAGGGAGGTCAGAGCCCAGGGGGTGGGGGCCAGAGGCAGACTCAGAAATCTTGCTCCCCGCACCCGCCTGCAGCCGCCAAGAGTGGAAGGGCACACGGCACGTGGACGCTGGAACAGGGCTCGGAGAGCAGGTCCCTCCACACACATACTAAGATGAAAAGGACCCCGTCCCACACCACGAGACAGCCCACCCGGCTGACCATCTCTGCTCAGATACCCAGGCTGGCTAGGGATTCCAGGGGTCTCCGGGATGACCCCCCAGTGGAACATGGCCGGGGCCCAGAGAGCCGGGCGGCATGTCCTGTTACAGATGGGTTTCAGTGGCTTTCTTCAGACTATTGTGGTCGCCGGTGAGACTGTCCCTCTCGCTCCCCCCTGCCAGGCACCATCGCATCTAGGGTTCCAAGTTTTCTCTATGACAAGGTGCACGGCTGATGCTCTGACAGCAACATGGCAGCGTGCACCCGAGTGAGCGCTCACGGGCACTGGGTGCCGGCTGGGTGCCAGGCCCCTGCACCAACGTCCTGCAGATGGACAGCCTCCTCACTCAGCCCACAGCCCCTGAAGGCACGCAGGCCGTGGAGGTCCCAGACTCCACCTCACCCCCACCCGAGGGGACCTGAGCCCAGACTGCCCGAGCCACCTCTCAGCTACTGCCGGCACGCCCCCGCTCGGGACGGCAGCCCACCCTGCAGGGCTCAGCCTCTTGGAGAGAAAGAGGCTGCAGAACACATGGGATGCCAGGCAGCAAGGGTGCCAGGCACAGGCCCCCTCCGCTGGACACGAGCACACATCTGTTGGGTGTCCTTGTGAGGGTGAAGCCAGACAGACTGACTGGCCGGTAGGAGGGACATGGAGAAACTACCAGGCACTGGAATATTCTTGATTCTGACCTGGGCGAGCAAATTCACCTTGAATGGACTCTGAGTGTGCCCCCACCCCAATTCATCATGTGACTATCTGGAGGTGGGGTCTCTAAGGGGCTGGTTAAGGTTAAGATCACAAGGGCGGGGCTCTGACGTGATGAAACTTGTCCTTCTGGAAGGAGACACCAGAGGCTCAAACTACCTCTGGCCCACACCGCAGGTCGGCCCAAGCGCCCTCAGCAGAAACCCGCCCTGCCACGTCTGCAGCCCCATGAGGAAGCGCTTCTGCCGTCTGAGGTCCTGTCTGACGCGCCTTCTGGTCTCCTGTGACGCAGCCTGAGCTGACTAATGCGTGGACGTGTGTGTGAAAATCCGTCAAACGGTACGTGGAAGATCAGTGTACTTTGCTGCACACAGGTTATTCCTTTTTTCAAGAAAGAACACTTGTCTTTCAAAGAGGACCTTCAAGTGTATGTTTTAAAGCACCAAGTCAGTGTTCTACACACCCACCTGCCACTCCGCCAGGAGCTCCACCCCCGGACCTGTGTTCTGCCTGTCCGTGGGGGCTTGTGTCCCTCCCGAGCGAGGACGTACACCCCTGCCCTTCTCGCCGAGGGCGGCTGAGCCACGGCCCACCACAGGCAGGCCCGGCAGCTAGCAACGAGCTATTTTCCTCCCAACCTAGCGATTCCCCCTCCATCCTGCCTTCTCACGGCCATGCCTGACCCAAACCAAATAAATGAGGTCATTCCTGTTTCGTTCAGTCACTGAACAAATATGCCTTGAGGGTCCACCGTGTGCAGGGCGCGGAGCTCAGATGGCAGCCAGCCCAGCAGCCAGCCTGCAGACCGCAGCCTGCGAGCCCGTGAGCTATTCTCTGCGAATCAGCACATATTTGCCTGGTGAGCAACAGAGGAGGGTGAGTAAAGGAATCAGTGGCACACAGTGACATCGGAGGATGGCCGCAAGGCGGGAAGGTGGCTCTGACAGGATGACCTGACGTGTCCCTTCTGGGAAGGTATGCAAAAACAAGGTCTAACTAGCACAGATACCTGCTTTCTATCTGCTGCATAATTTCAGAGAAAATAAGATATCACCATGAAGTCGCCATTGGCTACCCAGCCAACGGCTATTTCTGCTTCTGACTTACTCAATAGTCCCAGAGGAGGACTGTGAAGCCAATGGAGACTATTTCATTGGTTGAAGCCAACTGGGGCAACTTTGTCACCCTTTGTCCATGAGTGGCCTAGTCTAGTCAATGACTAAAGAAATAAGGAGAGAGTGGGTTCAGGAGAGAACCCTTTTCTACCATTTTCCTTCCTCTGCCTGAGAGGATGTGATACCTGGTTCTGTGCAGCCCTTTCGGAACCATGAGGAGAAGATGGTACAGCAAGAAAACAGAGAGCATCTGAGTCCTTATTGACACCACTGAGCTATTAGTTAACCTGGACACGCCAACCTCTGGCACCATGTTATGTGAAATCATGAAAAGACTTCACATCTGAAGCCAGTTTTAGCTGGACCCTTGGAGCCAGACAAATACAGCCACACCCATGCAACCACGTCAACTTTTCTTACTTTGGAGAGTAATTGCAGACGAGGTAGACGGCGTTCTCCCAAACATCTCCCCAGACGTTCATTCTCCGGCAGGTGTTGACAGCACAGCCGACCTTGGTGGTGGTGGCCCAAACTATCTGAAAAGGCAATGTCCATGCGTCAGAGTCCAGGGGCCAGGCATACCAGGGCAGCAGCATCTGGCCTGGGTCCACAGGGGAACATGCTGAAGGACCAGACTTTCTCCCAGCCCACTGGAGAGTCATACATTTGTTTTGGGGGGCTTTTTAAAAAGATTTATTTTTATTTACTTATGCAAACAAGAACTGGGGTGTAAGCCAGAGGTGCAAGGGGTGTGTGTGTGTGAGAGGAGTCACCAGAGACAGAGTGGGAGGAGAACAGGCAGATCGACTGAAACACACTGCTGAGGGGAGCAGCGGGCAAGACAGGAGAGGTCTGCTGCACCATGTGGGTCAGCTCCCTGGCCGGGGATTGAACTCGTGCTGCACTGACTGGCAATAGCTTGATAGCACTGAGGCTTTAACCCCTGTGCCACCAGCAAGGCCCGAGAGCCATATATTTGTTAAAAAAACAAATCAAACTAAGCCGCCCAAAATGAAGAAAACAAACCACACAATCCAGGGGAAAGCCCCAGCATTACAGAACTGCCATGGAGGTTTCCAGTGATTGTTTCCACATATGCCAGCTGCACTTAAGCAGCCACCCTTGGAGTAGCACTGAATTAAGGAAAAGATGAAGCAACGACGTACAGAGGTTCCGGAGGGGGTGATCCTCCCGCAGGGCCGGTCAGGTGAGGGACTGGGTGGGGGGTCCGGGGGGAGTGGCGGCCACTTCTCCAGCATTACCTGCGTGTAGTGGGTGCACATGGCCCCAGAGCACCTCTCCGGGCACCAGGGGTTGCACTCGTGGGGGTAAGGGTAGGTGTAGTCCTTCACCTCGTCGTACCAGGACTGCACGTGGACTCCAGGGGAGCGATACCTGTGGGGTATAGCAGCTGGTCACCCCTGGCCACCACACACCCAGACATGGAGACCGCAGTACCGCCACTTGGGGGGGCAGGCTGGAGGAGGGGCTCCTTCAGAGCCCGTCCCACCTGTTAAAGGGGTTTCAGGTACAATTAGCGAGGAGCTCGGCCAGGTGACCTCGCGGCTCCAGAAGTATCCCCGAGGGACCCACAAACTACCTGGGTGTGCAGGAAACTTCCCCAGTCCCTAGTGAGTCCTTTATTTATTTCTTTGCATGTACACTGGGGTGAAACATGCAGCAGGGAAACCTGGTGTTTCAGATATCATCGCAAGACAAAAGCTGACAGCAGACGTGGGCGCATTTGAAGTGAGTATAGAGAAACGTCTTGAGTAAATCTCTGAGCCTACCACTCCAGGGAGGGTCTGAGCAACAAATAGCTGCCTATGGAGGATGGGCACGTGGGCTCTAGGTACCTCCGAAACAGAGCCTTGCACCTCGAGTTTCTGTATCATCACAATGGACTGCCGGGGACCCCCAGACTTAGATACAAGGCAGAAAACTCAGGCGAGGCACAGACACGTGCACGTATGTGCAGTTCTGCAGGGAGGTTGGCAACCCTTTGAAATTGCCTGTTAGGATTTTTAATCACCCGAGCCCCCCTGAATCCCTAATGGCAAGGAGATTCTCTTGGGCCACTGTCCCATCTGCTGGGGGGGTGGGACAGGGAACTGGCTACTTTCTCCCCAGGAAAGAGAATAAACTGGATGCAAAGCCCCAGTCAGTGGCTGTCACCCAGCAAGTACAAATAAAGCAGCTTCAATACCGAGGAAAGCTACGGGGCGGCCGGCACCCCCTGTGGGCGGCAGGCACTTAGAGGGCTGGTAGCCATCACTGGCAGAGCCACGGCGCGTAGTGGCGGTCAGTGAGCTGGCAGCCTCTCCCCCCAGGCCACTGGCCACGGCCTTGCGAATGAGGGGTTCTTGGGAAAGCAAGTGGGTGACACGCGAGCAGCGGGCGTCTGTGCTTGTGGGTGCTGCTGTGACGCACCAGCTCTCCTGCTCCTCCCAGTCCTAACGGGCTCATTCAGTGAGCCGACGAGGACTGAAAAGCAGCCGCACGACTGGACGGCTGGAGTTCGGTCTGTCAACTTGCTGGCCAGTTGGCAACCCCACAAGACGTCAGCCCCAACGCCTGGCCTAGAAAATCGCTTTATAACGTATGAGAAGTGAAAAAAAAAATGACTAAAAGCTGTGCTGGCCACCGTTACAACGACGTAAAAACACGCCAGCCTCCGGCCAAACACCACAAATGAGCCAGAGAAATGAAAAGAGCCGAAGCAAGCTGCGGGATGATGGATTTTTTCCCTTTAGACATTTCCTTTTAATGCTTTGGTCAGATTGATTTTATAAAAAGCAAAATCCCCGAAGGAAAAAAAAACACCGAGTCGACGCGCTTCCAGGAAGTGCAGCCCTGCGCCCTGGCACCAGGCCCCGGCCCAGACACCACCTGGAGGCCGGCACTGCGCTGGCGGCAGAAGTCGAGCCCTGGCCTGGGACTGGCAAGCCCTGACCTCTGTTGTCAGAGGCTACCTGAAGCCCAGTCTAACCTCGGGGAACACAGGCACAATGAAAGGGGCCCCCAAAGCCCTGCTCCTGCAGTCAGGGTCAGAGACACCTTTTCCTCTTTCTTCCGCTGATGAAACCCCAGCTTTCAGCTGCATGTGACTTGTAACAGGCCACCACCACGAGGCCCTGTGGGGTGATGGGGCCAGCAGGCTGCCGGGACTTGGGGCCTCACAGTTCATGAGAGGACCCCTGCCATGCCCAGAAGAGGTGGGGCAGACGGGGATACCTGCTCACAAGGTGGAACCGTATTGGGCCTCAAAGAGCACGGAGAATTCAGGAATGGTCGGGGGCAAAGGGCTGCGTGGCAAGCACCCCTGTTTCCCAGCATACTCAGCCAGGTCCCCCCCACCAACGGCAAAAAAAACCAAACCCAAACATTTAAAGGAGAAGGATGGGGGGCTATGTACTATCATGCCTAGCCAGCCTTCAGCATCTGGAGTCAGCCAGCCAGGCTGGGGCCCAGTGTGCTCCTGGGCACCGAGCCTCAGCTCCCCTTCATGTCAACGGCATGGGCGGCCTGTCTCCTAAAGGGTGACCGTAGAGCGCTAAATGCGACCACGGCAGCCAGCCCAGGCCAGGGCACAGCAGCTGCTCGGCAGTGGCAACCACGTATGCAAGCGCGTCCACGTGGCTCTCACCTGCCCCAGTGCACAGCCAGGTTCTGCCCGAGGGACACCAGCAGACTGGTGGGCCCATGCTCCCACAGGCACTCTTGGGCCCAGGCCGCAGCCGACTTCTCCAGCTCTTCATCCCAAGTCTGCAGGAGGAGGAAAATGGACACCAGGAGGTTAAGGGTGGCAGACACCTGAAACACAGCGGCGTCCGCCCTCTCAGTCTCTGGAACAGGCCCCGCCCGGCTTGGCCCGGCTCCTAACTGCGTGAGTTGGAAGTGGCGGGTGGGCACTGGTGAACTCGGGGGACCCGACGCAGGCTCCTGCCACCTCTAACGGCAGGCACACTGGGCTGACCCTTCCGCCCTCAGCCTCGGTTCCCACCTGAAATGAGGGTGATGGATAAGCTCTGGAGAGGACAGCGGGGCTGGTGAACGTACTCAATGCCATGAGCTTAAAGTGGTTCTGCTCAAAGTGGCTAAGACGATAAGTTTATATTATATATATTTTTTACATTATAAGTTTACATGTATATTTTTTAATTATATATACATTTACCATTATTTTTGAAAATAGCAAGAAATGTCGCCAACTTGCCAGTCCCTGCTTCCCTCCGTGTGGCCCACCCTGAACCAGAGGGACTTGGGCAGGGTCCGGCCAGGGACTCTGAAGGCCGCTCTGCAGCTGGCCAGTGTCGCCCGGAACGCCAGGGAGGCACAGGGCCACTGGGTCTCTCTGCAGGGAGCCGCTGCCAAGCAGCCGGGGCTCTCACAGCAGCGGCAGACCCTGCGCCCAGAGCATCTGGCCACACTTCGGCTCTCGGTCAGAGGAGCTGTCCCCTGCTCTGTGCTGGGTGGCCCCAGCACACAGTAGGTGCTCACTGAAAGGCTGTCCAGTCAGAGTCCCGAGACCTTCTGAGACGAGGAAGTGGGTGAGGCCAACAGCAGGAAGCCGCCTCGCCCCCTTCCCCACCCCTGCGTCTGTTTTCAGCCAAGAAACAGGAGTCAACACTGGAGGGCCGGGCCTCTCCTGGGGCAGCTCCCTGTCAGCTTGGTGGGCATTCTGGGTGCATCCACACTCTTCCTGAGCCCCGCCCTCAGCGCCCACCAACCGCTGTGGATTCTGCTAGGGAGTAAGCACACCTGAAGCAGGAGCACCCACAGGAGCGGGCCTCTGGATGAAAGCGCCCGCCTCGGGAGGGTGAGCTCCTGCTGTCCCATCGCTCAGCTGATACCAGCAGAACCGAGACCCCTGTGCACCTGACGTAGGCCCTCCTCCTCCTGTCTTGACTCCTGGATCCCCCACCACACACACACACACACACACACACACACAGTCTGTACCAAGTAAGCGACCCCTTCTCCAAACAGGGGTCACCGATGCTCCCTAAGGGGACAGTGCACCAGGAGAGGGGGCAGTGGACGGGGCACTTACACATGTGCCAAGGGTCCCCTGCCAGTGGCCAGCCCTCAGTAAACATACCTCCAGCACCTGGTACTAGCAACATTTTCTACTTAACTCCCACAAGCCCTTGAGGTATGTTTTACTTTTCCATTGTTGCAGGGTATGAGACCATGAGGCTGAGGCAGGTTAAGACCACACAGCTAGAAAGCTAGAAGGCCCCAGCCTTGCTGGCTTCCAGGGGAGCTCTTCCTACCCCACAAACTGTCACCAAGGACTGGCCCCTTACAGATAATTACGACAGCTAGCACTTACTTATTTATATACTATCTTCCAGATGCCTCCAACAACCCTAAGAGAGGTGCTTTTATTGCCCCCCTGCAGGTGAGGAAAGAAAAGCACAGAAAGGCCGAGCACTTGCCTGAAGTCACACAGCTCGCAAGGGCAGCCGCCCAGGTGCGTGGAGGCAGGCGCTCCAGAGACTGAGCCTGTGGAAGACGGTGCCTGCGTTCCTGGGAGTTTAAAACCCACCCACCCCTTGATGCTATGATTGCAATGGACGGTCGCAGCAAGCCCCAGCAGGCAGCCACACCTCACTTCTCTAGAAGCTGGAGCGAAGTCCCAGGATGCAGGGGCAGGGGCTGGGGCTGGGACCGCCTTTCCTGCATCACACTCTGGCTTGGAAGTAGCCACAGACCCAACGCAGCTCGTTTAGCTCTAAGCACCAGAGCCCGTGCCTCATCTTGAAGCACACGAAGTGACACAAACAGACAGGACAGGCGCCTTTAGCCGTGTGGGCCGCCTGCTCTCCCGCTGTCTGAGCCCAGGGCCCAGGCCCGAGAGGGTGCTGAGCCAGAGAAGGGGGGCTTGGGGAGGTGTTAGGTGAAGGCAGTAAAGGCTCCTGAGAGCCCGCCCCAGGGCTGCTGCCCAGGGCCGAGGCCACCTGCTAGGCGTGACAGCACCAACTGGACATAGGTGGCTTAGAGCAGTTCCTATGGTCGGCCAGACTCCAGTTTGAATCCCAGTCCCGCCAAGACCAGCTGTGTGCCCTTGGCCCTCAGTTTCCTAATCTCTAAAAATGGAAAAGCTAAAAAGTCTATTAAAAAAGCAAGAAAAACCCAAAACCTCCCAGCTCTAGCTTGGGACTGTGCTGGCTGCACCAGAAATGGGGGAACGAGAGCGAAGGCAGGGCGACGGTCTGCACTGGGCAGCCGGCTGGCCCCCGAGTAGCACTTCTCCAAATGCACAGGGTCCCTGCGCTGTCCCTTCTCCACTTCCTTCTCTGCGACAGACCAGCTCCATCTCTCCTGGACCCAGCCTCCGCTGGCTGGAAGGTGTGTGGCCCAGCGGGTGAGAGCCACAGCCGGTACATCCCGAGGGAAGTGCCGGGGCCCCGGGAGGAGGGTCTGCAGCACGCGCCCACTGTCCTGGGAGCCACGTGGGGTGCAGCTGCCAAGTGGGACTGCAACTCAAGCTGGCCGTGTCAAGGTCACACTCCTCAGCTGGGCTGGCCAGAACCCTGCCCCAAGCCCCAGCTGCACCCTGGGGAGGGCATGGTAGACTGGGCCTGGGGTGCGGGGTGTCGCAGTGGGGGCGCCCTGCATTGTATACCTGGGTGCTGTTTGGGTGGGGCACCAAGAGCAGAGCCAGGCTCTCCTCTGCAGGACTGGACTTTTCTCCGGGGTTTTCTGATTTTGAGTCAACATTTCCACTCCCTGGGACTCACGTGGGTCTGTAGCCCCAATTATGTTCTGTCCCTGGTCCTCCCCAAAGGGCTGCCAGGGACCAAGGCTAGTGGCCTGTCCAGACCCGCGGGCTGCACCGGCCCCCAAGCCCCCACCCTCCGGGCTCCGGAGCGCCGAGCTCACCATGTGCTCCATGTTGGAGGCGGGGGGGTGCACCTGGCCCCGCAGCTTGTTGTGCAGCATGAGGATCTCCTCCCGGTCCGACCTGGGGATGGCCCTCCGTGCCCTGGCGTGAGGCTCGTCCTGCCGGTAGCGGCCGAGCAGCTTCTCCAGGCCAGTGGTGTTGGGCAGGAAAAAGCCCTGGGCGCCGCAGAGCAGCAGCGCCAGCCCCAGCAGGAGGACGTTGCTCAGGGCACCGCCCATGGCTCCGCGCAGCACGATCTGGGGTGCAGCAAGACCTGGGGCGATGAAGGCTCCGCCGGGCGCTCTGGAGGGAAACAGGCGGCAGGACGCTGAAGTGGCCGCACGCGGGCTTGAGGCCTGGCGGCACAGGCACCTTCTCCCAGATGGCAGAAGTGGAAACTGAGGCCATGGAAGTTGACGCCAAGGTCCCACAGACAGGGACAGGGAGTGGGGGGCTGGAACTCGAGGAAGGGCTCCCAGCAAGGCGAGCTGCCTTGCACACGCCCCGGCACCCCTCCGCTGGGCTGGACTCTTCTCCGGGGTCTTCTGATTTTGAGTCAAATCATCACTCACTCAGGACTCACGTGGGTCCGTGGCCTGAATTATGTCCTGTCCCTGGTCCCCAAGCGAGTGACAAAGCCACTTCACCTCCCCCAGAAGACTGCCAGGGACCAGGCTAGCGGCAGGCGTCCCGGTCCCTGGAGAGTATGACTCAGTTTGCCGAGGTTGTAAGGCGCCTCCAGAGCTCCTTCCTCCAGTCCTTCCACCAGACTCCACCCGCAGGCCACAGCGGAGGACAGCCACCCTGCCACGTGCTCTGCTGACCTGCCACCTGCCAGTTTGATCCTTGGGAAAGGATAGTGAAAAGAGAAAAGGAGCTCCTGGGGGGTCTGTGTCCCCCACGCTCATCCCGGACCTTTCTGGCAAAGCTACAGACAGCATGAGGCCACACCTGGCCAGCCCGTTACAGGCACGGCAGGGCAGGCCTGTGCCTCAGCCACCACGTCAGTGATGGTCTGACAAACCTGGGGATGGTTACCTGTTGCTGATCAGGGCCAGACAGGTCTGTGTTCACGGCTACATCACCTTTGGCTGGTAAAACACGGCAGTGCCGAGGGGACTGAAGATGGGGGACTGGACTTGAGGGCTTCACAGCCCCCACTTGCGAGCCCCGAAGAGCATCCCTGGAGCCCTGACCCTAACACCTGTGGATCGTGGGGGCTGTAGGGTCCCCAGATCCCACATAGTTAGGGGTGCCCCTGCCCCTCCTGCAGAGAGAGTGCTGTTGCCCACAGTGACTGAGGAACCTCACTCTTCCTGCACAGCACAGGCGCCTGCAAGCCCTCCCTGGCCTTCCGGGGCAGGGGCCTCCCCCTAATGCATCTTACTGGCCTTTCTCCCCTGATGGCACGGTAGGAAAGGCCGTCTTAGCCTCAAGACACACCTGCTAGCTCAAAGCCCAGGGTCCGAGTTGGACCGGGTGAGCTTGCGCAGCGCCTTGCACTCCCTCCAGAGGCCCGGCCTCAGCACCCAGGTGGGCCAGACGCTCGCGCCATCCCTTCCAATCCTCGCGGCCATTTTACAGATGAGGAAGCTGAGGCTTAGGGAGGTGACAGGTCAGCCCCAGGAGAGCTGAGACACAAGCCCAGGTCTGGCAACTGCAGGTCCAGAATTTTCTATCATGCTGCCTGACCCCTCTCTCCACCTCCAAGCGCCTCATTCCCACTGATGGGACACAAACCATCCATCCTCGGCTCAAGAAGACAAGCCAGGTTTGAGTGAGGGTGTTCACTCACGCCTCTCACCTCTGTTTTACTCCCGTCTATCAGTCGCCCACAAAGAAACCCCCACCCAGCAGCCACCCAGCCCCTACCCAGCAGCCAGGGCTGATGCAAGGCAGCACCCTGATGCGAGGGGCAGCCGTGCCCCCATGCCGAACCACGTGGAACCCCCAGAGGCCCGATCCCTTGGCCCAGTGCCCACCGATCACTCCCCACTGGCCATAGCCAGGCTCTCACTGGCTGAGGCGGCAGCACTGCCAGAGGGCAGTGGGGAGAGGGAAGGGCCGCCCTGGCAGACGTCCGACAGACCTCAGCGCCCATGAGCTCTGGGAACTTGGCAGTTCCCATCGCCAACACTAGAAACTCTCCAGGGTCCTGACTGAGCCTGCAATCCAGATAAAAATAACCTCCTCCCAGGAGGGGAGGCCTGGCTGCCTCCAGAGGCGCAGGCTGCAGCTGCCCTCCCTCCTACGGCATCCCTTCGGGGCAGAGTCCCAGGGACGTGGCAGCAGAGCTGGCGAGACGCACCGTGTGGGTCTCAGAGCCACACCACGTATAGCCACCCCGCAGTGCACGAGGCCAGGCGGAAGGACAAGGCCCAGAAACCACCGCCGGGTCAAGGTCTGAGACGCAGTGAAGAGGAGAAAGCTGGGGTCGGAATACCTTCACTTAATGTCACTGTGCCCTCCTCACGGTGGGTACCCACAAATACCGCAATCTTGTACTGCAACCCCTGTGCCCCCATGTCTCCCTGCAGACCACCAGGCAGAGAGGAACACCCATGCCTCCTGGGTCAGGCAGTGCCTCTGCTCATGAGCAGACACCAGTGTGACACCCCCAGAGGACTGAGGTCTCCATGCCACGGTGACATTTCACCCAGAGACCCCATACTCCCCATCCGCCCATGTGCCCATGCCTCAGGCGTGACAAGCTGGCCTCTGACCCTGGGCACTGACAGCTGCTCTAGGCAGAGGGTCCTCCAGCTGCTGAGGTCCAGGCTGCTTTGCTATGGTCCTGGAAGAGCTCACACCCCAGCACTGGGGAGGGGCACAGGACCATGCACCCTCTGGCCTGCACTTCTGCTTCCCAGTCTTTCCAGGGTTGCCAAATACAAGCCTCGTTTCTGCAGAAGCCCTTCCCAGCTCTCCGTCCTTTCAGCCCTGGCCTCTCACCAAGACTGTGAGCGTTCTGTGTGGACAGCTACGTGGTGTGGAGAAATGCGCTCTCAGAGATGTGGTTTTTCCTCACAGCACTTGCAAAACCAGGTCTGAGAGACCACAGATAAGACGCGACCACCAAGGACTCCTGAGAACCATGTCAGCCACGGGGAAGTGGGCAGGAGCTTTCAGCTCTCAGGTCTGTGGGGAGACCGGCATGACGAATGGTAGTTGAGGGAGCCGTCTGACCTTCCAGGCCCTCAGGGCTGTGTGGATTCTGCTTTCCAGCCCATTTTTTTTTAAAGACTTATTTATTTATGTATACAACAGCTTGGTACAGGCCAGAGTCATGGGAGGTGAGAGGATGCACCAGAGACAGAATAGGGAACAGAACAGGCAGACTGACTGAAACACACTGCTGAGGGGAGCAGCGGGCGAGGCAGGGGAGGTCTGCCGCTCCATGTGGGTCACCCCCTTGGCCGGCGGCAGGAATCGAACTCGTGCTACAGTGGCTGCTGTTTGCTTCATAGTGTGTTCCTTAACCCACTGCGCCACCAGGGAGGCCCTTTCCAGCCCATTTTACAGAAAGTAAAACTGAGTCTGGGAAACATCTGTGGGGCCACGTAGCTAGTTCGAGGGGGAAACTAACACTTGAAGTTCAGCTTTCTAGATGCTCAGGGAACTTCCAGGCTGCCACCTCGGCCAACAGCCACTCCAGCCCGGCCAGGGTTCTGGTTGCCTTTAGGGACTAACTGGTCATGGTGTCCCCATCTTTAGGGGTGTCTCCTGGGCCATGCAAGCTACCACCAAATCTGCTTCTCAAGAATGACAAGGAAAGGGGAGGCAGCTGAGCTCAGTGCGTCAGCAGCTGTCTGCTCTGCCTGTGTTTAGGAGAGTCTGCCAGGAAGATAGATCGTGCAGGACATCAGCTGGGGACAGCACCCAGATCTCTGCTCTGCACAGACTGTTCCCACTGCTCACCCATGACCCCAGACTGCGCCTCCCCTGGCCCATGCCGGTCACGGCTGAATCACGTCAACCCAGAGCTGAATCACGTACTAGATCAGCAGTGAGCTGAGTGCCGAATCGCCAGTGCCTGAGGAGCGTACTGATGGGAAATGTGCGTCTCCTCCCCACAGTCACAGGAATGAGTAAGGCTGCCTGGGCAGGCTTCTTCCTGTGCACTGCAAGAAGCAGGGCCTCAGGGAAAGCGTCAGCTCTACACTCGGGCCCCGAGATCTGCGGCTGCTTGGCCCCAGGGTCTGCCTCTGTAAGGTGGAGGGGGTGATGGGACTCTGACTGGAAAGCTCAGCACTGAGCAAGACCTGCAGTCTGTGGACATTATTAAGTTTGGAGAAGCTTCTAGAAGGAAGTTGACCTATCAGCTGAGCCGCAAAGATAAGCAGGATGAATCTGCCTGGCCTGGACCCTGGGAGGGGGCGGCTGGAGTCAAAGGCAACGGAGAGGAAAGGAGACTATGCGCAGAGCACCCGGACGCGTCAGCCAGTATCGCGGTGCTGACCTTCCTTCCACAGACGCACAGCTGGGAGGGAGGGGGCGGCTGGGGTTAATCCCAGGGGAGGCAGGGCAGAGGTCTCCTTTCTCGTCACCACTGCCTGACAAAATCCAGTCTTTAAAGTCCTGGCCAATGTCCGTTGCCTGCACTGGTGGGAGGGATGGGGGCTCCCCCAAATCTGAAACACACTTTACCAAGGACATGCCTGGAGATCTGGCTGCCTTTCCCAGCTCGCGGGGGAGGCAGGTTCCACGATCACAAGAAGTGGGTCTGCAGCGTTCACGCTGGCCATCGAGCCGGGACCCGGCCCTGCCATGACCCAGTGACACCGTGCTGGTGACAGTGACCCACGCAGAAGCCCTCCAGGACTTGAGCAAAGAGCCCTGTCCAGGTGTGCCGGGCCTGGGCCTCCCCACCCCACGTGGTATCTGCTCACACCATTCGCCTTTCCAGCCAGTCTGCTTCTTCAGAACAGGCTGCTTGACAACTGACTGCAAAGACAACACAGCTCGTGGGGCTCGCCAGTGCCCTTGGTAAAAATACCCCACCAGAGCCGATTTCAAGACACCACCACGAGTTGGACCAAATGCACATGGAAATTTCTGGAAGGACACTGGCCACGGCACACTAGTGCCGGGAGAAGACAGACCGTAGACAGACATGACCGCCAGAGCAGGGAGGACACGGGCGGGACCACCTGCGTGTGGACGGCCTGGTTTCAACTGTGACCTGCTGAGCCATAAGTTTACATGGTTTAGCGTTTAGCGATGCCCCGGGCACAGGCTCATGACCTTGTTGGCTGCGGCTTTGCAGGGGCAGCCAGGCTGTTCCTGCCCTGGTGGCTGCCGCAGAGTCTTGTCTACTGGGTCGTGCCCGCACTAGCTGCTCCTGGGATAACGCAGCCCGCCCTCGACAAGAGTAGACGGGCAGTTGGGTCCTGGATGCCCAGTGGCTCAAGTTTCATCCGCTCCTTGGACTGACTGGCCGCTGGGCTTATCAGACCTATTTTACAAATGAAGAAACTGAGGCCCAGGATAAGCTGCACACTCCCAGTCACATGGCATGGCTTAGGACCGGCAGATGTGTCTGCCGTACCTCCGTGACCACTGGCCCCGGGGGCTCCCCACACATCAGAGCAGTGCCAAACTCACTCAGGGCGAGCCCCGCACCAGGGGCTGGGGTGCTGCAGGCTCTGCACTTCCTCAGAAGCACCGGAGAGAACTCAAAATGTGAGCCAGGCCAAGGGCAGATGGAAGACATACCCAGAAACCACCCAGAAATGCCAGGAATGAGGACTGGGACCAGAGGCAGCGGGGAGAGGGAAAGGAACACGCAGCGGTCTCGCAGAGCTTCTGAGCAGTGTGTGTGTCGGGGGTGGCTGCAGAGCATTCCTTCTCCTCTGGAGCCAGCCAGCTCTTTACGCCCTTCTTAGAGGCTCGGGGCTGGACAGGAAAGGAAAGAGGCAGATTCTGCCCTTGCTGGCTGCTCTTCCCCAGTCAGGGTTCCCCACAATTAAACACAGACAGCTAACAGTCCAGCCGGTCGAGCAGAAACACCAACCCCACCTCCTGGCCCCTCGGCCAGACACAGCTTATGGGACGACAGAGCAAGAGGGCTGGAGGCTTAACTGAACAAACACCATATACAGACCGTCCGGTTTTGGAAACAGCGTGCCAAGAGCAGACAGGACTCTGGACCAAAAAAGAGGGACGATGACACAGCACTCAATCTACCTTGTGCAGAAGACAAATTAAATGCCCAGTACATTCAACATAAGCCCAGATAATGCCTAAGAAAAGCCCCTTTGAAGGGACTGGCTAATGAATTCATAAACTCAAAACACCCAGTACATAACTCCAGAGATGCCTCTCTCCCTTCCTGCGGATCTGTTGCTGTTTCCTTGGAAACAATGTTCCCAGCAAAGCTTTAGATAAACCGCAGGAAAAAGCCATCTCCAAAGGCAAGCCACCAGGGATGGCAAGGCAGCGTGGATGTTGGATCAGACCGGGGTTCGAATCCCAGCTCCACTACTAGAGCTGTGTGCTGCCCGGGTCATTCACCCTCAGAGACTGATTCCTCCTGGGCTGTGGGGAGGGTGCACAGAAGATACAAAGTCATGGCCCCAGGGCGCCCTGAAGCGGAGGCCAGGCGCTTACTGGTATTCCGTGATGCTTTCTTTCCCTTCTCCTGGGTGAACTCGAGCATCTCAGATCATCTCTGCTCCAAGCTGCAGGGCTGGCAGCACCTGGACCAGCTCCTGCCTCCCATGCATGATTCACTGGCACTGGCTGGCATCTGCAGGGTGAGTCAGGGCCACTGGTTTGGAACCAAGTTCAAAGGCATAGTGCAAGAATCCTACAGCACCAGGCTTTAGAATCTCCACATTGCACTGCATGTACAATGAAAACCCTTTTTCTGGGTGACCAGAACTTTTGGCGTATGCCAGAGAACCAGACAGATGCCCTCAGGAATGGGAGGAGACAGACAATAAATGCAGTGAGTAGGAAAATACAAAAGGAAAACAGCCCGGGGGCTGGGATGGGAAGGCCGGGCAGAGGGAGGGCAGGGGCCACTCTGCCTGCGTGGACAGTGAGGTCCTGTGAGGCATCGGGGAATGTGACTAGCTGAGGAAGGACAAAGGGGAGCACAGCCTTAGCATAGCAGACAGGCACCAGGCTAGAGGAGCCGGGAAGAAGTGGGGTCACAGAGGCAAGGCCCGGGGGTCAGAGACCTCAAAGGAGTCCCTCTCTTGCTCTGAACGCGAAGAGCAGCATCCCTGCAGAGCTAAGCCAGAGGGCGACAGGTCTGATTTATGTTTTGAAAACCCCTCTGCAGGAAACAACACAGACAAAGCCCACAGACATGAGGTTGGACAAAAGAAGCCAGGCCCCAGGGACCAGGCATGCACGATGCCGGTTAGGTGGGGTGCAGAAGCAAAGCAGCCTACGTGGTCAGAAGTCGAAACGCCGGCCAGGTACAAGTGCCGAGGGAGGGTCCTGGGGCTGGCCTGACTCTGCAGCCGTTGCACACGCGTGTGCACCTTGTGAAAGCTCACCAGCACACGTGTGCACATGCTGCCTCACTGGTTAGACCTTCATAGAGAGTTTTCAAGAATTTGTGAAATAGCCCTGGCTGCTGTTTGAAGAAATAAGGAAGGAGAAGCAGGGGGTGGCTGCGGGCAAGTCCTCTTCTGCAGGAAAACTCCCCCAGGGCTCTCCCACAGGTCTCTCCAGAGGACATGGCCCTCGACAGCGACCTTGAATATGTGGGAGCCACGTCCAGCCCACTGCTGGCGGCCCTCCCGCTCGGGCCGCCTACTCTCCCAGACAGGGCCCAGTTCATCCCGAGACTGAGAGAGGACGTTGTCCAGCAGTGCCAGCGTTGAAAATATCTCCCCCGTCCAGTGATGCCTGCGCCTGCAAGGTTCCGGGAACAAACAGTGTTCTCAGCAGCAGGCGCTTCCCTGGCTGACAAGAGGCAGTGTTGGGGCAGCACTGGGGCAAGAGTGAGAGGGAACTGACAACGCCCAAGCATAGGTTCTTGCCCGTGCTGTGCCGCAGCCCACGCTCTTTCAGAGGGGCCGCAAGAGGGTTAAACAGATGCATCTAGCAAGCTCCCGGGCTCACGAGGGGGAAGGGCAGGGGGAGAGCAAATCTACCTACAGGGCAGATTCTAGAATCCTCTGGACACTTGCTTGGGCTCTTAGCCCAGAGTGCCAACCAGCTGTGCATTCTTCTGGAACGTGGGCTTATAAATGCACCGGCAACTTGTTCTCAGGTGACCACCTGCCTCTGAAAGAAGCTGTCATTTTATCACCCACTCCGCTCACTCCTCTCTTGAGATGTAACTTCTTCGTGGTCACACCAGACACTGTGAACAGAATCTTCCACCATGCTTCATCCACCCCCTCTAGCCAGCCCCCCACATGCTGGGCCACCAAGGTATGTCTTCCTCAGGGTCTCTCACCTAAGTCTGCACCAAGAGGAGCCAGAAGCCTGATTAAAATGCCCCCGGAGGGCTGGGGCAAGGCCTGGGAATCTGCATATCCAAAGTGTTCCCAGCTGCTGTGGTTGCTGGTCCAAGGATTCCAGTTTGAGAACCGCTGCTCTAGGTCATAACAGCCACTCAAATCTCATTTCCTAGCTCAATCCAGCATTGCCCAAGTTCCAACCCGCAGCACACCCCTGCCCAGGCCCAGCCCATCTCCTCCTTGTCTGTGCTAGTACATACTTTCTATTTTTATTTAAGTTGGCTCACTTTGGGGGTTCAAATAAATTTACTTTTAAAAGGCAACCTTCTATTGCCACTGTGTGCAGGGAGCCTGGTCAAGTCTGCAGGAGCACACAGCACGAGCAAGGCTGGGCACGAGGGAGGCAGCAGCACCGCGTCCCAGGGCGCTGTGGACCAAAAAGCTCTGCTGTCGGGAGTGCGCTCTCCGCTGTGAGAGGAGAGTGGAGTGAGAAAGCAAGCTCTGTCCCCTGGGGGCCATGAGAGATAGGTTCCCCACACTTTGGGGTCACTGCTCCCTCTGGAGTGACCTCTTCTCCAGTACCCCCACTGCTCTCCTGCACCCTGCAATCAGTAGCAGGGTAAAACCCAAGCTCAGCACAGCGTAGCACCTCCATGGGGCTGACCTGACGCCCCTAAGCCTGAGCAGAGTCCAGCCACACAGAACTTGCTGCTATTCTCCCAGGGTACCAGGCCCTCTGCTACCGCTAGGCCTTGTATACACAGGGTCCCTCAGCTCGGTACGCCTCCCCAGACCTCCTCCCATGCACTCTAACCTTCCCTGCCGGGCAGGTCTGCTCTCTGCTCTAGAAGGACTTCTGGGACTTGCCTCCAGATGCAGCAGAGGCCAGCAAAAGGCTGGGATCTGGGACATCTGGGTCGGGTTTCCAACCCAAAAGAACGTGGTGCAGGTCAATTCCCGGGCGAAAGGGGAACTGGATGCTGTTCCTTCTGGGATATTGCCACTCTGTACTCACAACAGGAGATGATCCAGAAATCTGGGTTGAAAATGTGGGATTTTATAATTTATAATATTTTTTTAAGTCATAGTCCAAAAGTTGCATAATCCTCATTAGGACTCCCCCCCCCCGCCCCCCCGGAATCTGTGGTTTTTGTCTAAGCTGACACAGCACTGGAGATAATCAAAGAAATAAATCTCCCTTAGGCTGCACCGAGAGAAACTATATGTTCCCAGCTTTGAAAAAGGTGTGCCTACCAGGGCACAGCATGGGGTACAAATCAGGTCTCCTAAAGGGCAACATCTCTTCTAGCTGCTGCTGTGACCCAGGTAGATTGTCAACACCGCTCCCAAACACCCCAGACCTGGGTGTCTCTGTGCCCAAGGCAGAGTGTCTTGTCCTATCTAGGATAAGCTGACCTGTGCTAGTGCTTCTTCCTGAGCAAGTCAAGAAGCGGGGACCCAGATGCCTCAATAAGCTCAACATCAGCTTCCAGGTGACCCAGCAATTGCATTCCTAAGTTTAGGCTCCAAACAATTAAAAACAGGTGTTGAGGGCCTCCCTGGTGGCGCAGTGGGTTAAGCACCACACTATGAAGCAAGCCGCAGCCACTGCAGCACGAGTTCGATCCCTGCTGCCGGCCAGGGAGAGGACCCACATGGTGCAGCAGACCTCTCCTGCTGTGCCCGCTGCTCCCCTCAGCAGTGTGCTTCTGTTGATCTGCCTGTTCTGCTCCTTGCTCTGTCTTTGGTGAATCCTCTCACCCCCCACACCTCTGGCCTGTACCCCAGTGCTTATATGCATAAATAAATAAGTCTTTAAAAAAAAAAACAAAAAAAAACAAAAACAAAACAAAAACAAAACAAAAAAAAAAAAACAGGTGTTGAGACAAAACTGTGTTCATGAATGTGCATATCAGCACTAGTCATAATAGCCAAAGGGAGATGCAGCCCAAACTTCTATCAGTGGAAGAATGGATAAACAATGGGATCTAGTCAGGCTTTGGAATATTACTCAGTCGTGGAAAAGGAATGAGCACTGACACATGCTACCACATGGATAGACATTAGTAATATTGGGCTGAGTGAGAGAAGCCAGACATGAAAGGTCACACTGTATAATTCCATTCATATGAAGTATCCAGAACAAACAAATGCATGGAGATAGAGAGCAGATTAGTGGTTGCCAGAGGTTAGGGGGAGGTGGAATGGGAAGTAACTGCTAATGGCCATGGGGGTCTCCTTTTGGGATGGTGAAAATATTCTGGAATTACAGAGTGGTGAAGCTTGCACAATATTTCCAACATACCAAAAGCCACTGAATGTATCTTTTAAGTGGTTAAAATGGTAGATTAAATGTTTATGCACATTTGATCACAATAAGACAAAATCTCTTAGGGGGAAAAAAAGATAAAAAGGTCCACTGCCCACCACCCCAGTCTTCCTGCTCCAGACAGAGTGTGCTCCACTGAGGCCTTCCTGAGGAACCCTGGCTTCCTTCTCCCCTTGCACAAAGGACTGAGCACCTCTTCAGCTCAATGAACTAAAGCCGAAGTGAAGAAAAATGAAGCCTGGGTTGTGTTTTCCTTTCTTGACAAGCCATTAGCCCCTTGCACATCTGGGACTGATCAAAAACCAGTGAGTTTGCAAAAAAAAAAAAAAAAGGTCAGGAGAAGCAGACACAGAGGCACCTCCCATCCTCCCATCCAAAGTAAATCACATTGGTGACAGAAAAGTTACAGTCCAGCTCCTGCAAAGCCAAAAAGGTGAGCGTTCTTGGGGGTCCTGCCTTTAAAAGCCAGCTATCTAATGCAACCTACGACATTTCAGCCACCCAATGGGGGTCTCTGCAGGAGGGGCATGCAGGGAGGTTTCAGAGGCTCAGACCAGCTCTACCCTCCAGGCTGGACGCAGGATTCCGGGAGGCAGCACTCATCTGGGTCCCAGGGCAGTGACTTCTGAGAAGTGATACCCAGGACCTGTGGGTCACGTGACAGAGCACCCTCTCTTTAGGCCCACTCCTAACTGGGACCAAGAACCCAGATGCCAGGAAGCACAGGATGCCTTGCTAGTGGTCAATCCTGCAGTAACCATCACGTGCCTAGCCACAGGACCAGCACCTTCTTCCAGATCGGGGCGGGTCCCAGTCAGGGCAGCAGCATTCCCCTATCCTTGTGATGCTGGGTCCAGGCCTTCATCATTCTGAGATCTGAACCAATCTCCGTTTCCCCATGTAAAAAGGAGGAAGGTCCAGTATCTACCTTATAAAGAATTCAGTGAGGCCATCCAGGTAAAATCCCGGGCTTATAATAAGTACCAGGTCAATGTCAGCGGCTACTATGATGATGGATGTTATTTCTGGTGCTTCACTCTCACATCTTAAGAGATATAAAAGTCAAAACCACTCTTTCCTTCTCCCCACGTGCACTGCCAGAGACCTGGACTTATTGCGACTCTCCTGGCAGCTGTTCCCCTGGGTCCCCTAGGGAGTGGGTTGGAAAGCATTTTAAAGGTTCAGGACCCAGCAGTTAACTGCATGGTCTGCAGACAGGTTTCTGGGGTCAACATGGCACACCAGCAAGGGGGCTTTGGGCACACACTTTGCCTCTTTGAGTCTCAGTTTTCTCATCTATGAAATAGATCAAGAGAACTCCTGCTCTGGTGTTCTGCAGGTGTGTTCATTCAGGTAGAGTACATGGCATGGGCTTCATTCCTGTCCCACCGGCTATACCATCCCACACCTTCTGCTCCTCCCTCCAAGTGAAAACAGCCAGATGAGGAGCAGAAGCAGCGCATCATTCTGCACATAGCGCACAGAATGTCAGGATGCCCCTTGTCTGGTGTTGTAGTACCCTGGTCCCTCCGCAGTCAGACTTTAGACCATAGATGCCCCCAATGAGAGAAGTCAGGCTCCCCCACCCTGCCAGAGCAAGGGGCCTAAAGCTGAAGGTGGAAACTCACCAACCCGCTCTGTTGCCAGGTGGGCTGGGCACAGGCTCCAGCTGCTGCTCTCAATCTGGACTGTAGCTCACCGGCAGCTAGAAGTGCCAGGAGGCAGGACCAGCTAAGTCTTTCCTGGCTGGTCCACCAGCCCAGCTTATCGCCAGGATGACGCTGAGTCTGCACCCCACAAGGGCTGGCCCTGGCTCTCCTCATCCTGACCAGCAGATCTCATGAGGACCTCAGGGCTGAGCCCTTAGTGCCGAGCCCGAGGCGTTGATGTGGACACCCACCTTGGCTGGAGGAGAGACACGGGGGAACGTTTCTGAACCTACTGGAGCTCTGGACTCGCCCCAGGCTTGCAAACACTCGTCTGGAGTTCTGGAGGCACACAAAGCTGGTTCCAGCCCTGGCTTATCCTGGACAGCTCGCCTTATCCCCGGGGCCCTCGATGGCTGCAACAGAAGCAGGGGAAAAGAAAGGCTACCTCAAAGGTTTACTGCAAAGGAAACATAAAGGGGTGTGTCCCTGTCAAGTGTGCAGCTCTACCTGGCCCTACACACATGCATGGAACATTCTCAAATCCCTGCACATCCATGCCATCGGTCTCCCACTTACTCCACCGCAGACAAAGGGATGTCATCACGTGCTGGACTATCGCAAGGGAAGGCGAGAGGACCCTGCCCGCAGGAGCCCGGACCTGAGGCCAGCAGGGACCTGAGCCCTCACTGGCCCCAGCGCTGTGAGGACTTGGGCAAATGACTCGGAGTCTCCATTTTTCCAATCGTGAAAGGGCCTGCGCTGAGCACGGTCTGAAATAACGGTTCACGCTCAGCAGAGAACCCTCACACAGCAAGCCCCCTGCACACTACGAGGTAGCATCTGCTGTTACTCCAGCTCCTGGGACACTGTGGGAATAAGATCGCCGCTTGCAGAGAGGAGAAGCTCTGTCACACTTACCTCTGCAGCTCACTGGGAAGCTCCGGTCAAGAGGCAAGCGCCTCGCACAGGCACACCCGGTAGGTCGGTAGGTCGGGCCAGTCGCAGACACTGTGTCTTGGGCGCCCAGGGATGGAGTGGGTTGGGGCCTCGGCTCGCACTACTTTTTATAGGCTACAGTCAGCCACGCCCCCTCCCAGGCGGAGTCAGGAAGCACTGGCGGTCTCTAGGACCCCGCGGAGGCGCTCACCCTGGAGGAGTGCGTGTGCCAGGTACTGGTATAGTTTTCGTGGAGCGGTTTGTGCACACCAGGCATGGTACCAAGCACTCACCACCAGGGGCTTGCAAGTTTGCCAGATCCATCTCTCTGTGGATATAGCACATAAAAGACCGAAGGGCATGAGCTCCCGTACACCGTGGCACAGAACACACATATGCTAAGTCTTTCCACCATCTATACGTGCGGTAAACTTCTCCAGGCGCGCGCGCACACACACACGCCCCTCCCCACAGGCACATGGAGAACAGAAGCCCGGGAGGCATTAACCAGAGGAGGGCAGTAAAAGCCTAGTGCAGCCTAAATACAGTGCAGTTTGGTTCACAGGACTCAAGCAAGGAAGAAAGGACCCCACTTCACAGCTGGGGTGACTGCGGCTTGGAGAAGTGAGCTCCCAAGCTCCCATAGCTAGAGACGAGCAACTCAGGCTCAAACCCTGATCTTCTCACATCTTGTCCACAGGCATTTGTGAGGCTTAGCGTGGACCTGTAAACACCTCCCTTTCGAGTCAGAAGACATGAAATATGTAAATAAATCCAAGTCCCCTGTTGGCAGGTGAAGAAACCTTACTGGCTGGAGAAGCCACAGGAACCCATACTCCCCACTCAGGCACAAGTGTGGACCTACTGTGTGCAGGGCAGGAGGGAGCCTCTCCTCACACTGCTCATCCCTTTGGGCAGACAGGAGATTCATAGTGTCTACATTCCCATCAAGTTGCTGCACACCAGCCGCGCTATGCGGTGAGCCGGGCACACACACTCTGGGATCTCGGAGTCGGGACATCCAGAGGGGTCAGAGCATGCCGGAGACAAAGATGGCAAGAGAGCGGGCGTGTGAGGGAAGCAGACCCCTTGTTGACCGGAGGGGCAGCAGTGACAGAGTCAGAGTTGGAAATCCATGCCCAGAATTCTGGTGCAGCTCAAATACAGATGAAGAATAATGCAGGCAGCCTGTTACCCTTTTTTCCATTTCTGTTATTGTTTTCTGCTTTTGAATCTCATTCTCAGCTTGACATTCATTCATCCGGTGCTTATTAAACCTACTATGTACCAGGCTCTGTTCCAAGCACTGTGGCATTCAGTCGTGAATGATACAAACTTTTCCAGATCAACTGTCCTTGATTTGACAAAGGGTGGAAATAAGAGATTAAGCTGCCTCTCAAGCACCTGGCCCCACGACATCATCCTGTCCAATTCCCCTCACCCCGACGACCCTCTCACGCTGTCATTTTATCATGGGAAAGCTGGGCACAGAGAGGATAAGCATCTTTCCTGTGGTCACACAGCTCCCAAATGGAAGAACTGGGGTTTGAACTTCTACTCTTGCCTACTCAGCTGCTGTGCCCTGTGTCATTAAACCTTGGGTGCAGGAAAGTGGAATAAACTTGTTCCCACCAGAGGAGAAGGGAAGGCACACAGGCTCCAGTTTCCCACGGGCCAGGCGTCTGGCTGGGAACGTCCACCACTCTGCTGCCTCAGACCTCCACCTCCTTACCACTAACTCGTCATGGCAACTCCGCAGCTACTTGCTGGGCTTAGTGGCTCTGGACGCCTAGAGCTGCAGTGTCGTCCTCCGGCCAAGATGCCAGCTCCCATCGGCCTGACTGCCACAGTACCAGCCTTCCAGGTGCTCACTTCCTCCTCTCCCTCCGTAATCTCCTCATCCACCCATCCCTGGCTTCTCATCTGCCTGGCCTCAGACTGAGCCCTGCCCTGACTTCCAGTAACATTTACCTGTGTGGGATGCTGGCATAGGGCCTCAGCAGCATCGATGTGTGAACAGAGCACAGCCTGGTGAGGGGAGGGGCTGTTGCCGGCCTCCTTTTATAGATGGGGAAACTGAGGCATGCAACCAGGGGAGCTGGGTTCAAATCCCACTCCTCCACTTCCAACTTGCTGGGGTTGCTTGGTTATTGGGGGTAGGGGGTGCTGGGACTCCAACTCAGGCAGTCCAGGACCAGAGTCCTGGACCACGGCCACTAAGCCAGGTGGCTTGAGGGCATTTGGGGGTTAAGATTTACTGTAATGGCCATTTCTGAGCTAGTTCATCATCTTTAATATCCTGGTCAGGTTAACCGTTCTCAAATGGAATGTTATGGTTCCTATAACTGTGAAACAGCTTCTCCAAAAACACAATGGCTTAAAAGAACCATTTTACTTTACTTCTGATCTGCAGGTCAGGGTTCTCTGGAAGCTTCTTGCTGAGAGGTCACCTGTGTACCCACAGGGAGACTGGATTGTGGCTAAAGACATCTACAGCCTGACTTTCTGGTTCTGTCTGTGACTCCAGACATCCAAGCGCCTTCCCCATGTGGGGGGAGCTGAGTTGGGGCTGTCGCCCCTGAGGTGCCCCAGCACAGCCTCTCCAGGAAGGCGGTGTCAGGGCGCTGTGCCACTTCCCCAGAGCAGCCTGACTTGAGGACTGGGGCGGGGGTGTGGGGGGGGGGAACGGTCCTAGCATGACCTCTGTGGACCTGGCATCAGAAGTCAGTGTCTCTTGGCCGAGTCATTGACCTGCCTGGGTCAAGGAGAGGGGACATGATCAAACTGGTCAACGAGGGGGAGGTCAAGGAATTTGCAGACGTGTTTGAAAACAAACAATGTGAGGGCACACAGCACATGCCTGGAACCGGGCAGAATCTCAGAAAACCAGGCCGTCCTTCTTAGGGCGCTAAGCTTGGGATGAGCACCGCCTGAAGCCGCCAGGCACCGATGCGTGTCCTCGCGCAAGTCACCCTACCTCTCGGAGCTGCACTCACCCCAGGCTGGGCCACCCAGGAGCAGCCTGAGTCTGTAGCTTGCCGGTTGGTGCTGGGGCCAGTTGGGCTGTGTTCTAACCCCACTCCTCGGGCCTCTTGGTGGCGCAAGGGGTTGAGTGTTGCACTATGAGGCTTCCGCAGCCACTGAAGTGCAAGTTCGATCCCCGGCTAGGGAGCTGACCAATGTGGCGCAGCAGACCTCTCCTGCCTCCCCTGCTGCACCCCTCAGCAGTGTGTTTCAGTCAGTCTGCCTGTTCTGCTCCCCACTTTGTCTCTGGTGAATCCTCTCACTCCGTCCCCAC
Source organism: Galemys pyrenaicus (assembly GCA_019455555.1). Lineage (NCBI taxonomy): Eukaryota > Metazoa > Chordata > Mammalia > Eulipotyphla > Talpidae > Galemys > Galemys pyrenaicus. The sequence goes on along the minus strand of JAGFMF010011775.1, from coordinate 1,509,223 downwards.
GCCTCTGGCCTGTACCCCAGCTCTTATATGTGTAAATAAATAAATTTAAAAAAGAAAACACTCCTCCACATGGCCGTGTTTTCAGCTCCATCCAATAAAACAGTGGGAGTGTGGGGGGTGGGTAACGGCATCTTCCTCCCTCCCAGCTACCATGAGCCTCAAATGGTAAATATATGGCAAACACTTAGAGCAGTGCTGGCACAGAGCAAGTGTTAGTTAATATTATTAATATTAGGGTCACAAAGCAGAAAGAGCAGCTTACTTTTTTGATGAACTTTTCCATCATTGTACAATCATAGAATCTAATTTCCAAAAATCAGTGTTTGCATTTGAATGGGAAACGTGGGCTCCTGGGGCTTCCAGGCTGGGTAAGGACCGAGACACACAGGAGGAAGGGACAGGCCAGGGGGCCCATGGGGATCCCAGCAAAGGCTGTTTGCTGCCCAGGCAGGGAGTCAAGTCATGGAGAGTCTGAGTCGGAGGGAAAGTCCTCTGGGCATAATGAAGCCTGACTTGGAAAAAGGGCCTCGTGGGCCTTCTCAGGACACCCCAGAGGCACCAGCCCTCTGCCCACTCACCGGAACGCCGTGGCTGACGGGAGGACCACACACGTGTGTGCTGGACAGTGGAAGGGCCAGACTCAGGAACGTCTCACCAGCGACGCAGACTTTCTTCCCTATCCCCACGGCCGCCGAGCGCGGAAGGCGTCTGTGGCCTTGCCAGCTGTTTTCCCTGGAGTCCCCTGAGCGGGCACCAGCGCTGCAGCCCAGCAGCCCACCCCTTCAGCAGCTGCCACATGCCCCTGAGCCTCACGTCAGCATCCAAGACCACTGCCAGCTGGAGTCGGGGAGAATGGGGGTGCCATCTTGTGGCAGGCGTGGCTCAAAAGAGGACTCGAAGGGAGAGGAAAGAGGGTGACACGCTGGGCTGACAGGTGCCCACCAGAAGTCCTCCAGGATCTCAGCGGGGTGGGTGCGCTCTGCTTGTTGGCGAGGACGGACAAGGGTGAGCGCCACACCTTATACTGGCTGGCAGCTCTTGGGGGGGCTTTGGAGGCACTGCCAGGGAGGACACCTATGGGCAAGAAGCTGTGAGTGACGGAAGCTCACCCCAGGTAACTCCAGCTAAGGAGGGAGCTCCCTGATGCGACCCTGGTCTGTGGGGGAATCCAAGGACAAGAGGCCCTGGAAGAGTGCTGGGTGCCCGGCAGGACCGTCCTGGTGTCTCTGCCTCTCTGTGGGTTGACCCCCTTCTCTGAAGCCAGGCCTCGCCCGCTTCCCGTGGACGTGACCAGCCGCTGGGGCCAGCTCAGGCTGTGCCTAGCCATGTCCCAGGTCTACCTCCCCAGATGCCCCTCTTGATCCAACAAAGCAGAGCCCAGGGGACCCTGCCAGGTACCCCCAACATGATGCAAGGCCTTCGAGCTCAGTAGACCACCCCCAGGCCAGACCGGGGGGATGCCCGCAGTCAAGAGTTTGTGGATATAGCGAGGGAGGCCCAGGATTCCGTGGGACGGCAGCTTTGGGTGCAAACTCTAGGTATAGGGCTCGTGTAAGTATCCAGCCCTTTGCCCCAGCGCACGGCAACTGACTTCCCACAGTTCCACCTGCATCTGTCAGCACCTGCTTAGCCCATCAGCATGGTGGCCCAAGGTGCCTGGGCTTTGATAGTCCCCAGGACCCTGGCCAGCAGAGCTGAGGGTATAAATACCCCAACTCTCTTGCTGTGAGCTGGGATGGCTCAGGAGTGGCGTTTCTGGAGGGATCTGTATGCTGCTGTGCGCACTTTGTCATCCCTTCCCTGGGTCACAAACCCATCTCTTTCCTATATTCGCTCCACTTCTCAAATATACCGCCTGCCCTCAAGTCCTCAGCTCAGCCTGCGCCTAGAACCCCAGGTTAAAACAAGGACCCTGAAGTATGAGAGAGGGCCCAGGAGTCGCGTCATTGCTCAGGGTCCCATGCACTGGTCCGAGGAGCCACAGGCGTCTGTCCCGTGTCTGCGGCACGCTAGGTGAGTGCTGACCAACACAGAGGACAAGCCGGAAAGAACCAAGACTCCGAGGAGCCATCCTGAGAGAATCTGAGGAGCCATCCAGAGAGAGGAGGGCTTTTTATGAGAGGAGTTTGGGAAGCCAAGGGCTGGGCTGTGGTATTATTTAACCATATAAAAACTATGACTCACATAGGAAAAGTGAACATCAAATCCCAGAATATGGTGGGCAGCCCCTTGAAGCTTGAGAGAGGTAGTTAAGGGCAAGTTAAAGGAATTCTTCATCCAACAGTGAGGAGCAAATTTATCCAACTCATCTTACCCCGCAAGAAGTCACACAAGCAGAAAATGTCAATAGATTTTTAAAAATAAATGAATGCTGCAGTTCATGTGCGATTCTATTAGATGACATTTACAGAGGACCGAGTGTTCTGGAAAAAGAGGATGAATAAGGCAGACATGATGGAAGGATCCTGATGAAGGGTCAATGCAGCCATCTGTGTAAATGCAATAACAGAGGGTTCTAGAAGGTTCCAAGGAGCCCAGCAGAGGGGGGTGTCTGGACAGGAGAGTTAAACGAAAGGCTTCACAGGCGCCTTCACAGACATGACATTGGCCGCACATTCACAGGACTCTTCCCTTGCAAGTTACAGAAACTTAATTAGGGCCAACGGAGACGATACCTCTGCTCCCAAACCCGGAAAGTGCAGGGGAGGGTCTGCCACTGGGACCCCAGACAAGAAGGTCACACCTCCCTCCCTGTCCTCCCTTCCCCCATCTCCCCCTCAGCTCCAGGCTCCACCTGGTTACTCCAGAAGGCAATCACAATCCGTCCGTCTGGCCCAGCCATGGATCCACCGCTCTGGTCGAGGCCTGGCCCTGGTCCTCATGGCCCAACGGTCAGCCAGGTGACGCCAGCCTGCCATGCAGCATCTGGTACCTGCAGACCATGGCTGTCCCTGGCACAGGTGCCCATGGCAGGCCACAGTCCCAAGAATCACTGCCTCTGGGTGGCATCTGCCAACCACTTAATAGCAACAGGAATAGATAGTTGGCTCCCTCCCTCACCACCTCATGGGGGAACAGCACTGGCTCCTGGGAGGGAGGAGGGGATTGGGCATCATGGTCACAGTGGTAGCTGATGAGACAACTCCCTCTCCCCAACAGCCTTCCTTTTCCAGTCTTGCTTCCTCACCTCCCTGGTATATCTTGGGATCATCCCCCCAATAACCTGCTTGTACCTGCATCCTGCCTCAGAGTCTCTGGGGAGAGCTCCACCTAAGAGACCAGCCCATGGCCCGGGACAGACCCCAGATTGGCTGCTTGGGCCACGAATTCACCCAGTGGCTCAGGCCAACGAGTCTGTGAGGAGGAACAGCAGCCCCATGGAAGGGTCTTGGCAGAGAGTGCCAAGACAGAATGCTCTAGAAGGATGGAGAGGAACCAGGTCTCTGGGCAGGCGGCACGTGTGCAGAGCCTGGAGGCAGGAAATCAGAGCATGTAGCCAGTATCGTGCGGAGGCCAGGCTGGAGGGTGAGAGGCTTGAGGGAAACCTGCTAAGCAATGCAGACTTGAACCTGAGGCAGGAGACTCCAGAGCCTCCGCAGGAGACACTTCCCTTTCAGGCACAACACGGGGTCCTCGTGAGGGGCGAAGAGTGGGAGTGAATGTTCTGAGGGGAGCTGGCGCCAGAGGATGGTTAGCTGTGGTCCCCGATAGTTTCCTTCCTCTCCGGGTACCTCACTGAACCCTGAGTTCATCATCATTTATCAAGTGCTTTCCATGAATCCTGTGTTTGAACTTCATACCAACGCAGTGAGGTGGGATCTTTAGGATCTTCATCAAGCTAAGAAGAAGAGACTGATGCACAGTCTCTCTCTCTCTCTCTCTCTCTCTCTCTCTCTCTCTCTCTCTCTCTCTCTCTCTTTCTCCACCCCCCCCCCCNAGAAGAGACTGATGCACAGTCTCTCTCTCTCTCTCTCTCTCTCTCTCTCTCTCTCTCTCTCTCTCTCTCTCTCTTTCTCCACCCCACCCCGCCCCACCCCAACTGTGAGTTTTTGGCTTCTGAGGGCCATGTGATGAGGCAAGGAGTGGTGGGAAGAGAGAATCTTATTGAATTCTTTGGTTACAAAGTACTGGAACATTCTGGGAGTTTTCTATCACAGGATTTGGATGGAAATGATTTTATGGTTTTGAAGTATAAACAATTATCCTGGAACACTTATGAACCCTTCCTCTTCAGCCAAAGAAAAAGTTTATTAAAAAAAATGAGGAGGTTGCCAAATCACCACTAGCTGGGGGTGAGTGGAGGGACACAGTCTGTGGCCCAGAGGCAACAATGCCAGCCTCCTGACTCGCCACCTCAGGGCCAGATCCTGTGCCTGCAGGATTCCTCTGTGGTGGTACCGAGTGCGCGGGCGACCTCCCGATGCCTTATCTCTTTTCTTCATTAACAATAAGATTCCTGATTTCTGCTTGAGCACTTTGTCACGCAGCTGAAAGACTATTCTCCAGCCTGCTTTGCAGCTTCTCCTGTCTACAAGATTAAGTTTTAGTCAAAGAGAAGTGAGTGGAATCATGTGTGACTTCTAGGACATCCCCTCAAGGGCAGGGAAGGTGTGATTGTTCTTCCTTCCTGCCTGGAATGTGGCTATGATGGCTGGAGAGCAGCAGCTATCCTGGCCCATGAGGTGTCTTAGGGCCAAAACCCACAAATGGTTGCACCCAGGTTCAGGAAACTGTAGTTCTCTGTATCAGTCCCATTGCCTATATCCGACTTCTTTTACATAAAAGAGAAACGTTTTTCCCTACTGGAATAATGTCTTCATTACTCATAGTCGCTAATCTTGGAAGATCTTCAGTTTAAAAGTAAAAATAGATCTAACGTAAGAACAAGGGAGTGTGTGCATGTGTGTGCACACGCGCCATTATTGTTTCTTTTCTGTCCTTTGAATCATTCATCTGGCACCTTTTTATTCTTGGGGGAAAAGGACAAAATGGAAATATGATTACATCTCTTCAGAAAGGGGGAGGTTCCACGTCACCATTTCACCGCAGAGCTCACAGTGCAATCACTCACCTAGAACAGGCCCAACCGGGTCCAGAACGCGTGGGCGTCCCGTCACCGCAGGCCGCTGCCCTGTCTTGTCTCCCCACAGCAAGCACTGGAGTCAGAGAACACCATTGCCCGTGCCTGGGAATTCTGCAGGAAAGTCAGCTCTTCCGGAAAATGCTGTCACAGTGAGTGTTCTCTCCCCAGGTGATCAGGCATTTCCAGAAGCGGCTGGTCCCAACTTTCACGCCTAGGGTGTGGTGTTTCCGGGAGATTTTAAACCTTTCTGTCAGGCTGGGAGGAAGCCCAGCTTCCGGAGGCTGCTCATTCTCCCACACACTGAGTCCCCTAGGTGTGTGCGGGGTCCTTATGTGAGGCAGACCCCTTCACACCAGCCAGGGGTCAGCAGCACCCTGCCCCTCCTGCTGGGGGTGGACCTTGATACCTCCTCAACATCGAGCTCAACATCCATGAATCCAAGCTCCATCACTTCCAGGTCTGAGACCTGGACCGAGTGCCTTCCCCGCCCCACCCTCAATCTCTCCGTCTGTGAAACGGAATACCCGGTAATCCCTCCCGAGAGACCCGCTTCATCGTGACTGAGCATTGTCAGTCAGTATCACCCCTGCCTCACTGCTCCTGTCTCTGCAGCCACCCTCCTTCCCTAGGGGACACCCTCTCCAATTACCCCAGCCCCAAAATCAGAGAAGTTTCTCATGGGGGCAAAGTTTGAAAGCAGCATAAGTAAGTGTCTGAGTGTTCTGGTTCAGCCTCATCTCCTGAGGCTCCAGATGGACATGAAATTCGGAAGGGTCGTCACGACTCCAAATTACATTACCAAGATTCGGTGGCAGTGTCACCGGGAGCCAGACCTGAAGGAACTGGCAGCGTCCACTCCCTCCCTGCTGGACACTTGCTCTTGGGAGCCCCCACAGTGCCTGGGAAGCCACCAGGGGAGATGCGCCAACCAGCAGGAGCATGGAGCAACAGCCAACGCCGATTTGCAAAGGGCCTCCCGGGCCAGGGTGCTGCAGGGAGGGAGGAGACGAACCTCCTGCAGAGCCCAACCTAACTGCAGAAACTCAAGCAAGGAAACATCGCTGGGGCCCAAAGCCACCAGGTCTGGGCCGCCTGTGCACAGGCAGAGGAACAGGAAGGAGTGGGCACCCATGGCACTCACTCAGCCTTGCTGACGGGAGCAGTCATGGCTCACACCCGCAGGGGAACGTGCCAAGGGCAACAACGGAGGTCCCCGATACCCAGTAATCCCTCACAGTACACGCCAGGCCTCTGCTTTCCTTCTCGCCTAAATCCAGGACAAGGTGATTTTTATTTCCAAATGGCGGATTCCTGTTCAACAGGCAGTTCTGGCCCCTGATAGAGCCAGGCCTTGCGGAGCCCCTGGCAGCCCTGAGCTGGGTGAGTAAGCGAACCCTGAGCCCCAGAGCCGTGCCAGTCCTGGCAGGTCTTGGGCCAGGGGCACCTGCAGGACCCATCCCGTCGGGTGTGCAGCCAGAGCGCCCCCCTCAGCAACCTGTCAGCAGGGCAGGTGCCCGTGTGGTCTTGCTCTCAACTCCAGCCCACGCCAGAAACAGCTCTTCAAAGGAGTAAGGCCAGCGTGGAAAATGACGCTGCCTGGTGGACCCACCTCCAGTGGCCTTGGCCCATGGCACGGTGGTTTCGCCCTCATCTGGCTAAGGGAAGTCACCTTGTTCCCGCTGGCCAGGAGCCTTCCTTTGGCCAGTGGAGGATGGTGGCGGTGACGGGCACCTGTTCCAAGCAGGGGCGCTGGGGACCTGAGCAGGCCAGGCTGGAGAGAAGCCTGCAGGGGGCTCAAAGAGGACAGGGCATCTGCACTGACTTCTAGCACCATGCCCCTTGAGCTCTCAGATGCCTGGAGGAGAGGGCACTCTGGGGGTTTAACCTTAAGCCCCTGACCTGACTCAGGCCCAGAACCCAGTGGTCAGCCGCCTGCTGGGACACACGAGAGCCCCAGTGAGCCTGTCTCCCCCAAGCAGCAGACTGACATGTGGTCACAGTCTGAACACCCTGTGATCTGAGAGCCTCTGTTACACAGCAAAGGCTGACAAGGGGCCTTCCTGGTGGCGCAAGGGGTTAAGGCACAGCACAAGGGGTTAAGGCACAGCACTATGAAGCATCCACAGCTACCGCAGCACGAGTTCGATCCCCGGCCAGGGAGATCACACGGCGCAGCAGACCTCTTCTGCCTCGCCCGCTGCGAGGCAGCGGTGTGTTTCGGTAGACCTCACAGTGTGTTTCGGTAGACCTTCCTGTTCTGTTCCCCACTTTATCTCTGGTGAATCCTCTCAACACCTCCCCCTCACTGCACCTCTGGCCTGTACCCCAGTTCTTGTATGCATAAATAAATAAGTCTTTTTTTAAAAAAAGGCTGTCAGATCATGTCCAACGACAGGCCTTGTCAAGGAGAGAAGGTTCCCTAAGCTCCCTGCCTCCTCTCCGTCGCAGCTAGCTGTCAATGGACACTCCCGGGAACTCTATACTTGTGTCTGGCTGGAGTCCCCCCAACAGTCCCATGCTGAAGTCCTACCCTCAGATTTCAGATGGTGACTGCAGCTGAGCCGGGGTCTTTAAGGGGGTGATTCAGGCAAAATGAGGGCGTCAGCTGGATGCTCATCCCACACCACGAAGGAACTTGTGAGGAGCGATGAGGACACGGACAGGCACAAAGGTAAAGCCTCGTGAGGACACGTAAGCAGACAGCCGGCTACACGCCCAGGGGAGAGGCCTCAGGAGGGCCCAGTCCTGCTCACACCCACGCTGCCCCTAGGTTTGGGCTCAGGGACGGAGGCCCTGTAAGACCCAGCCTAGGTGCTGGGTGACTAACGCGGTCCTGCAGCAGCGCCCAGCCCCCTCCCTGCTCTCAGTTGGGATCTGTGTGATGTGAGCTCTGTCCCTGCGCACCTGCTGCTCGGTCGTTCCTATGGGAGGGGAACTGGCTCCTTGCTCCAGGGCCCAAGTCTTCAAGCGTGTCTGTTGCGCAGACTCCCAAGTGCCAGGGCCTCAGCCTCCAGGCACCGCGTGCTCGTCTCCCCCTCGCCCCACGCCATGCCGCCCAGTGGTATCTGCACGTCTTCTATGAAGAGTCACAATGGCCCCATCCCAGCCTAAGGGGCGAGGGTTTGGGGGCCGGGAGGCAGATGGGAAGCTCTTAGCTACCTGAAGGAGAAGCGACCTTTTGGGGCTTGAGCCTCAAGCCCCCATTACCTGACTCAGTGGTGGGAAAACAAGAACTCAGGGCAGGCAGGCGAAAGGCAGGGCTCACGTCTCCTAGTCCTCGCCCTACTGCGGGGATCCCTTTTCTCTTCCTTCCCCCTCTACAGCGAAGACCCCAGGCCCAGAGGGACCACCTCGCCTTCCCAGCGGGGTGTGCACAGCAGAGCTGAGGGAGGGCGCCGTCCAGCTCATGGTCTCCAGCATCCCAGCGCCTCCCTGGCATGGAGGTTTCTCCTCACCTCTAAGGGTCTGTGGCCAGCTGAGTGATGCCCCCTGGGATGTCCACACCCTAATCCCTGGCACCACCAAGGTTACCTTACATGGTACCTTCATTGCCTGGGGCTGCCCAAACACAGGCCCATAAATGGGGACTTCATGCAACAGAGTCGATCCTCAGAGTTCCGAAGGCCAGAGCTCCAAGCAAGGGTCCACAGGGCCTGGCTCTCGCTGAGGCTCGGCCCCAGTCTCACACCCAGCTGATCTCCTGCTCACGGCAGAGCCTGCCCTCAGTCTGTGTCCACACCCCCTCCTACACAGACCCCAGCCCCTGGTTGCCGACCCACTGATCCAGCCTGGCCTCATTTTAACTCACTTCCCTCTGCAAAGACCCTGTTTCCAGGTGTGGCCACATTCTGAGGGGCCAGGTGGGCATGAATTGGGTGGGGGGATCATCTAGCACATTACACATTGTACAGGACTTGTTGAGGTGACCAACTCAGCAATCTGGAGGTGGGGAGATTATCCTGAGTCGTCCCATGTTTCCAGCATGATCACGGGGGTCAGAGGTCACTGTGAGAGCAAGCGCAGGGAGCAGAGCTGCCCTTGGAGGCGGAGGAGGGGCCACAAGCCAAAGACAGCAGAGCTTTTCCAGGCTGGACAGCAGGAGACAGTCGCTGCTCCTCGGAGCCGCCCCAGGAAGCAGCCCTGCCTGCACCTTGACGTGTCCCCAGGAGACCAGCGCTGGACTTCCGACTCCAGATGTGCGAGAGCAAGTCATGCTGTTTCAAGCCTCAGACTGTGGTACCTGCTGTGGCAGCCACAGCACACAGACACGGACCCGGGACGCGTGGTGTCTGTAAGTGGGCATCGGGGTGGCCCAGAGCTGGGCCCGGGCCCCTGAAGCACCCCTCCAAGGGAGCCAGCCTGAACCAGCCACTGTGCACGCTGGCTTCCAGGCGCAGCCGCAGACAGGGCCACGGCCAAGGCCGCAGCAGACCACACAGCGCTCGCTAGGCACAGCCTGACTCATCTGGCTCCTAGAGGCGCCTCCTTTCTTAGAGCCTCCTTACCAGAAATGCCCTGGGTTCCCCTGATTATTTTTCTAGCAATCAAGTAACACTTTCCAGATGCAAAAGTGGGACGATCTCCAGGCCATGAGTCTGCGCTGCGTGGACTGGGAGGGTCACGCAGCCGTGCGGTACGCGGGTGGGCACCCCAGCCCCATGGGCCAGTGCTGCCCCCGAGCCTCCAGCAGGGGATCTGGAGTCTGAGCTCGGGTACATGTGGGGGAGGGGACCGGCCTCCCTCAGGGGCTCTTGGGGAGGATCCCTCCTACCTCTTCCAGTTCCTGAGGGGTCCCGGAGGAACTAGAGACTGCGCCACCCCCATCTCAGCCTCCACCCTCAAGAGCCTTTTCCTCTGCTCACCTGGACACTGCCACTACACTTAAAGCCATCCGGGTAATCCGGGGCATTGCACATACACAGACCCCCAACCTGGTCACATCTGTACACTCTTTTTCAGACATGCTCACATTCACAGGTTCTGGGTCTCAATGCTTGGACATAAACCTAGCTTTCCAGGGGCCACCATTCAGGCCCCCACAACAAGCCTGGGTCACCTCTGGTCACTGTGTCCACCAGGTCACATCAGTAGCCTTAGCTTGCAGGGCTGCCCACTAGGGGGCTGCACCCTGGTTTCCTCTCCACATGTGTCTCACATCACATGGTATGGGAGATTCTCAGGCCTTTGTTTCAGGCCTCCCCTTAGTCTACTTTCCTCCCTCAACTCCAGAGTTTAGACTCAGGCAGCAGCTCAGAACATGTCATTACACACAAACACACACACACACACAGAGCTCTTCCATTTTCCCTTCTCAGCTGGGTCTGGGAGAGAAGGATTTCATCCTGCTTCGGACACGAGGAGTCTTATTTTGACCCAAGCTGATAACCAGCTTAAACATCGAGCTCAATAGGGCTGACTCTTGATGCAAAAGTGGGAGCTACGGGAATTTAGAAAACCCTTTTGTCTTTATCTGTATCAGCTCTTAGGACTCCTGTCTGCTAAGAACTCTAAAAGCTAAGCTTGGACTCCTTCGATCTTGCTGAAATCCTACTAAGCACTCCCAATACCACCCTCCAGACAGATAGGAGCCTCAGCTAAGATGGGAAGAGGTCATGTGCCCCAAAATACAAAAGGGAAAAGCACATCCCTGTGTTCTAACGTGTCAAGATGCCCCTCCACTGACTATGGCACCCACACCGACCCAAACTCACCAGCAGAGGGCCTCGGAGGTGCTTTTCAGTCAACCTAATGGGAGGCCAACTTTTACGCTAGGAGGCGCACGCACTTCGATGAGTTCTAGCAAATGTCTACAATCTTATCTCACGCCAGACTCTCTTCATCGCCATCACAGCCCTCACAGCCCTCACAGCCCCTCCTAGTCCTGACCCCTGACCCACAACACACATTCCCTAGCTTTGCCTGTTCTTGGATCTCATGTAAATGAAAACATAGTTTTAAGAGTTGCTCTACCCTCAACTTCTACACAGGTCAGTGTGTTCCAGTCTCCAGTTTGTCAAGCTTGGCAGTGTGAAAGAATTTTGAGATAAGTAAAAACTCATTTCTATGTTTAAATATAAGTTGTCTGATCACTCCACTTAAAACACAGAGGCTGTCAGGTTGTTTAAAAGAATAAGACCCAGGTATGTACTGTCTACAAGTAACCAACTTTAGATACAAGGATCTAGATAAGGAATGGAAACATATATAGATATAGTAAAGATATATAAAAAAGATATAGTAAAGAAATGGAAAAATGCACAGTGACATGTGTGGCTTCTTTTTTTCGTAAGAAAGCTGGGGTAGGGTCTCCCTGGTGGTGCAAGGGGTTAAGGTATAGCACTATGAAGCTATCCACAGCCACTGCAGCAAGAGTTCAATCCCTGGCCAGGGAGCTGACCCACATGGTGCAGCAGACCTCTCCTGTCTTGCTTGCTTTCCCCTCAGCAGTGTATTTCAGTAGATCTGCCTGTTCTTATCCCCACTATCTCTGGCGAATCCTTTCACCACCTGCACCCTCTGGCCTACACCTCCGTTCTTGTATGCATAAATAAAATAAATATCTAAAAAAAGAAAAAATGGAGGTAGAAACACTAGTATCAGACAAAGATGACTTTGGAACTATGAATATTTCCAGAAATAAAGGGAACTTATAATGATGAAAAAATATCAACTCATCAAGAATATATAAAATTCCTGAATCTGTATGTGACTAATAACACAGCTTTGAAATAAGTAAAGCAAAAGTGTATAGAACTGGAAAGACAATAAACAAGAGCAAATCAGAGTTGGATACTTTATTTCTCTCTCACCCATTAATAAAACAGATTTAAAAAGCCAAAAGCTATATAAGTCTTAAACAAAGTCACCAACTAACCTAATTAGTATCTACAGAATACTCCTCCCAAGCATAGCAGAACACACATTCTTTTCATATAAAATATAAAGTATATAAAATATTCACTAAGATTTACCATAATAGCAAAAGCTTCACTCATAAAAGCACAAAAGGATAAACTGAATAATTCAAATATTATAAACACAAATATTATTGGGCTCAGGATGTATACAGAAATGAGACCCATGACTTCAAAAGCACTAAGTACAAGAGTGGCAAATGGAAATATGTGATACAAGGGTCATACAAGTTCTTGAAATAATTCAATATTGACTATAGTGGGATGTGATAAGTTAACAAAGCACTCTGAAATCCCTACACAACCACTAAAAACAGTGCTGTTCTCCACGGCTCAGGGAAAAATATATTAAGCAACAGCAAAGGAAATCATAATATCCAGGCTGCGATCCTAAATATAGGAAGAATTAAGAGGAAAATACCAGAAAAAAAAATATGCACACATATGAGTGATGAGATTTATAGGGGTATTTTTCCCCTACTGTTCTATGTCTATCAAAAATATTTAGAGAGAGGGCTTCCCTGGTGGTCCAGCGGGTTGAGCGCCGCACTGTGAAGCAATGGCACAGCAGCATGAGTTTGATCCCTGACCAGGGAGGGGACCCACATGGCGCAGCAGACCTCTCCTGCCTCACCCGCTGCTCCCCTCAGCAGTGCATTTCAGACAGTCTGCTGTTCTGCTCCCCACTCTGTCTCTGATGACTCCTTTCACCTCCTGTGCCTCTGGCCTGTACCCCACCTCTTGTATGCATAAATAAATAAATCTTTAAAAAAGAAGGTTTAAAGAGAGCAAGAATTACTTTAGTGGGCAATGTGCAGAACAGGGAAGGAAGAAGGCACAAAAGAGGGAAGGAGGGAAAAACAAGAACCACATGGCGCAGAGAGGAGGCACTGTCCTAGCATTTGCCAGCCAGTGGCTCCCGAAATACTCTAGGTCACCGTTAAACAGTGGACATGGCTGGCAGATGACTTGCAAGAGCAGATCACCCTGAACTTGGAGTGGAAGCAAATGCTCCACCTGGTCAACAGTCCCTGCCTCGAGCCACAGGGGGCGCTTTCCAGAGCACTGCATGTTTATTAACCACACAGGGAGCCAAGCCCCCTCTTGCAGATGAGCTCACGTGCCAGCAACCACAGGAAGTCCCTCCCATTTTCTTGTCTATTTGCAGTCTGACTGGGGTTCCCCCTGGACTGTCCCAGAGATTAATCAAAGTGGCAGAGAGTCCGGGACACTGCTGGCCCCACCTCCTCACAAGCCTAACGCTAGGTCAGGGATCTGGGCCCTGAGTCAGCCTCGCTGACCAGGACTAGCTGGGCATGCGGGAAGGTTAGAGAGGTCCCAGGAGTGACGTGGTCTTGTTCCAGCTGCAGAAGTCAACTTTGGGGGCAAATGGCAGTTCCCTACGCAGAAGGGCCTCCCTGGCTTCCCAGAATTCTTTATCAAAACAAAACACCATAAATGGACACATTTTTTCAGGCGTAACTGTTCTTTACTAACATTTCCCGCCAATAAATTAAAGTCATCTGCGAGAGCAACAATTGCTTAGCTGCTTTATGAGGCCCATGGGAAGGGTGTTTGCTGCTTTGTGGCTTATTCATGAAAAAGCTATCATCTGCAGGAGGCTGAGGTTTTCAGAGCACATCACAGAAAGCCGAACCAGCCCGCCAGGCTTACCTGGAAGACACGTCTTTAGGCTTTTGCTTTGTAATATATTCCGCCTGGGAGGCACCATAAAAGTGCTTGGGCCTCAGTCCTGGTCAGAGCACTTCCTGGCTATGTGCCCTGGGGAAAGTCCCTTCCTGCTCTGCTCACTTCCCTCATGTGGAAAAGAGCTCAGTCAGCAGGCGCAAGTCCCAGGGCTGCTGTGGAGACACCAGACATCTGCAAGTACCTAATGGTCGGCACGCCTGTTGGGGTTTAACAAGTGGCAGCTCTTCTCCGCAGCACTGACGGTATAGATCCATTATCAACACGCGCTAATCTTTAAGAAAGCAAAAATAAAGGATTCCGCCAATTTTTAAAATATAGTCCCTACCACAAATTTTTCCTGGCATATTTTAAAGCAAACCCCAAACATTCTACCACTTCATAAATACTTATATATGCATCTATAACTTATAAGGATAGATCTATTTTTTGCCTAAGTGCCATGCTATTATCATATGTTGCAGAATTAATTATAATATCTGGTCCACATTCACATTTTTATGATGATCTCAAATTATCTTTATAGTGCCTTTCCCTTTATGAGTTCAAATTAGTCTTATATTTTGATATTATGTTTCTTAACTGTTTTTTTAAAATATATTTATTTCTTTTTATTAGAATGTTTGCTTTCTTTTCTTGGCGTAGTCCCCTTAGAAGATTAGCAAGTGTTGATAACGGTTGAAGCTCAAGGATGAGTACCTGGAGATTCATTATACTATTCTATTTTCCCTAATAAAAGGTTAAAGAAAGCAAAAATATACATACTGATATAGATCCGGGCCTCCCTGATGAAATAAGGTGTTAAGAGCCGCACTATGAAGCATCTGCAGCCACTGCAGCCTGAGTTCGATCCCCGGCCAAGGAGGTGACCCACATGGTGCAGCAGACCTCTCAGATCTTGCCTGCTGCCCTCTTCAGCAGTGTACTTCAGTAGACCTGCCTGTTCTGTTCCCCACTCTGTCTCTGGTCACCCTCCACACCTCTGGCCTACACCTCTATTCTTGTATGCATAAATAAATCTTTTTAAAAATTAAGTATAGGTCCTTGGCTGCACCTGGGCCCAAGTGCATCACCCCCTGGATGAGAGGCTCTGGTAGCTGAGTCCCCAAGAGCAGATGGAAATTCAGCACCATACACCAAATGTGGAATGAAACCCATGTGCCCAGAAAGGGTGAAGGCGGAGTGAGTTCTTCACGGTGAAAAGATACAAATGACCCACAGCAGAAATAAAAAGGAGCCATCAGCACAGACAGACCACAGACTTTAACAGGCTAACAGGGAGAGTTGGAGCCTCTGCGCATGTCAGCTCAGATGGGTCAGCACCATCCCTGAAAGTCCCAGAAGACCAAACTCACGCAAGATAGAACAGATTGTCTGAGAGGACTGCACCTCTGAAGAGACTGAAAGCTGCTAAAAACCTTCCAAAAAAGAAATCTTTAGGCCTCGTGGGTTCCACCCATGAATTCCACCAAACATTTAAAGATGAAATGACACTGATCCAACATCAGAAAACAAAAAAGCGAGTACTTATCAATTCCTTTTATGAGGACTATTATTTGGATAGCCAGCTATACGGAGACAGTATGAGAACTGTGTGCAGACCAATGTCCACCATGAACAGAGGTAGAAATCTTCAACAAATACAACAGATGCAGCAAGATACTTAAATAATAATAATACACCATGACCAAAGAGAAGTGATCCCAGGAGTTTAATGCCAATTGAGTACTTAAAAAATCAACACAAAGGACCTCCCTAGTGATGCAAGGGTTCAAGTCTCAGTGCTATTAAGTTATCGCCAGCTACTGCGGCACGAGTTCGATCCCCGGCCAGGGAGGTAACCCACATAGCACAGCAGACCTCTCCTGCCTCGCCCACTGCTCCCCTCATTTCAGTAGATCTGCCTGTTCAGCTCCCCACTCTGTCTCTGGTGAGTCCTCTCACTCCCTACACCTCTGGCCAGTTCTTTATATAAAAATAAATCTCAAAAAAATCAACACAAGCCGTCATATTAATAACCTAAAGACGAGAAATAACACACAATTCTATCAGTTGGTATAGGAAAAAAACTTTTGACAGAATTCAACATCCATTCATAATAAAAACTCAGAAAACATAGAAGGAAAGTTCCTTACTCCAGTACAGGATGCCCACCCAATCCCATTATATCCCGTGCCTTCTCTCAAGACCAGACAAGGGCCCGTGGCCACGTGCTTGCCACTCCGCTGCCACATTTTATTGAAGGGCTCAACTATGAAAATATTGCAGGAGAAAGAAATTATAGGCATACGGGTTAGAAAGGAATTAATAAACCTGATCTTATTTGCATATAATACCACTGTCTATGCAAAAAATCTTAAGGACTCTGTAAGAATCGCCTTATAGAAATGAGTTTAGTAAGGCCCTAGGATGCATAGCCAATGAACATCACATTCCTATAGACTTGCAATAAACAAGTGGTAACTGAAACTTAAAAATAATGCCAGTTACAAATTTCCCTCAAATGAAGTACTTGGCATGAATCTAACAGAACTGTGCATGATTTGTAGGTTTTCAACCTATGTTCTGTAATCCCAGCTCTCACAAGTCATTCTACAACCCGGGTCCTGCCTTTCCCCAGGTCCTTTATTTCCTAAATAATTAGATATTATTTAAATATTTTCATAGCCAGCACTTCCAAAAAATTGTGGCAGCGGAGTGGCAAGGATGTAGTCACGGGCCCTTGTCTGGTCTTAAGGAAGACAACCCCACCCTAAATATAATGGGGTTGGGTGGGCATCCTGTACTAGATTAAGGAACTTCCCTTCTACTCTGTTTCTGAGTTTTTATCATGAAAAGGCAGGACCTGAACTCAACATGAAGTTGTGTTCAACTCCATGAAGTCAAGACTGCAGCTGTCAAAATCTTTACTTGCTTTCACTTTTAAATCCTGCCACCACAGTCCGACTGGCATTGTGTTGCTGCTCAATACGGTTTGGTGCACGAAGAGATGTACTTGAATTGACACAAGACGCAGTGCTGCTGTGAACATAAGGTGAATATTCTGGGATGCCCCAACCCAAACCCCCCAGACCTCTTCCCCTCCCCTTGCCGCTCCCAACCTCCCCCACCCCAACCCAGAACCCCACTCTAACAGACGAGAGAAAAGCCACCAGCCAGGACTTAAAATCAGAATAAGCCGTGTCTTCTTTGGTGCAGCATCCATGCAGGGACCTGCTGCCTGTGGGTAAACCAGCCTTTCACCCCACTAGGGACCCAGCAGCCAGACAAGGATGATGTAAACAATGGCCCCAGACTTTGGCCCTCCACATTCATTCTTTAGACCTCGGGTATGATTAAATCCTGGCATATGCCTTCCTCTGCGCATCGATAGGCCTATCTATCTGTAAGTCAAGACAACTTAGCTCCTTAGATGAAAAGTAGAAGCCCAATCAAGAGAATTACGTGTTTTATGTTAATGCTTCACTGTTCTTACCTCTTTAAACGAAACTCAAATCTGTGACTGATGGGAACACTTCTCACAGAGTAAAATCTGTGGGGCTGTTTTCCAGTTCAAAAGCTTACTTTGATCATCTGATAAGCTCTTTATCTATCATGGAGACTTTGTTTCTCAAAAGTAACTCCAGTAACTTTTTCAAAAGTTTCTCGAGTAACTTTGTTACTCGACCTAATCAAGTATCTTGGGGAGTAAAAAAAAGTACTGTAGATGGAGAAACTGGGCGAAAGAAAAGCCTTGAGGGTGAGCAGGGGCAGACCCACACCTAAGCAGCACTGGAGCTGCCAGCCTGAGCTGTCCGCGTGGGAGGTGATATACACAAAGGTGAGCTTTCTGCAAATGAGGTTGTCTGTCAGCACAGTTGTGATTGGTGGAAAACTTGCCCTGCATTGGTAGGTCAAATTTCAATCCTGGGTGGTCTTTGATAGGCCCGTATGGGTCACTGTCTTCCAAGAGGCAGGCAATACTGAGCATGCTTGAATATGGCTGTGCTGGGTGCTGGAGCCTTACCCTCAGCTGCCCACCCAGGCGTTGTTATTGGTTTTTCTCTTATTACTTATCAGAACTGTTTTGTGGTGGTGGTGAGACCGGGGGAGCACTGGTATCGGTTCTCAGCACTGAGGGCTCCTGAGCCACTGACAGTAAGAACAGACCAGGCAAGCCCCATAGACAGCGGGTACTGCCAATTAGGGCTCAGGCGAAAACATCAAGGATTTGAAAAAATGTTTTCGGATTCTTTTCCAAGTGTTTGATGAAACCCCAAAGACCTTTTTCCCAGGCATATTTTCCCCAATAACTGGAAACCCGTAACATTTAAAGGAGAATTTAATCCCTCAGTTTAGGACTTGTTAGTGCTCAGCTCATCCCGATGGAATGGCATCGACGCCCAAGAGGCTCGTATGCCCTGTGTTAAGTGTAGAATTCGATTCTTGCATTTTGTGTACTTGCAACTGAATCTCCCCCTAATTATCAAACTAGTTCTTGAATTTCAAGAGGGCACAGGCTTGGCAGATGCATTTCCCAACTACTGGAATTGGGATAAGCCCCTTGGGTTGCAATAGAGCCAAGCCAGGACCCCAGGTCTTCAAAGAAGGTGGGGGGGAGGGTGGGGCAAGGGGATTCCAGCAACTGCTCTGGGCGGGCCCTTCTCAGGCTGTGAGGCACAGAAGAGAAAATACTTCTCAAAGTTAAGGAATGAAAAATGCCCACTGGAGAAAAAGGAGTACACAAGTAGACTAACCAAAAACCCAACACCCGACAAGCTCAGGTGATGTCTTAGGTGAGAGTGTTTGAGAGTTTAAGGAGGCACCTGAGTGGTTAGGCTGAAAGGTGGAATTGGTGATTTGTCAGCTGGTGGCCGTGCAGAGAAGTTTGGAGACTGGCACAATGGGGCAAGTGGCTGGTGGGCTGGAGTGGGGGCCAGGCGTGATTCCTGCGTCCACTGCACTGGTACGCGTGCCAACACCAGCCAAGAGGGTGGACACCAGTCCTGGCCCATCTCACAGAGGGCAGAGGACCCCAGCAGGAATGAAAATGGGGTCTCTACAAGTACCACTAGCTAAGCTTTGATGTCCTTGTTCCTAAACTGGATTCACCACCCTAAAAACATTCTTGTTGAAATGGCAGAGAAAAGATAGGGTGGTGTGTTGTCCCTCAGAACCCAGCTTCTTCAGACTGACTAGGTGATACAAATGAAGAAATAAAATGGGGTGCTTGCCCCAGGGACCACAGTTGGGCAGCAGGAGTCTGAACCCCCAGCCATTTTATGACTTTGTGTGCAAGTGGTGCTTCCACGAATTTCTGGAAGTACAACAGCCAACAATGCTAGCTGCTCTGTGCCAGTCACTATTTCAAGGGCTTACACATATAGCTGGTTTATTCCTTATGAAGGAGACAGGAACTGTTTCTACCCACCATTTAGTGGTGGTGAAATGGAGGTGCCAACAGGCTAACTAATATGCCCAAGGTCACAGTTTAGAAGTGACGGTGCGGGATCAAAGCCAGGCCAGCTACCCCCAATGTCCCTGCTCTTAGCACAGCCCTATCGCACTGTCCAAGGGGTCCCTTTTGCACTGTCATGTTCTCAGGAGAGGGGGTCCTGATTTTCCGGCAGAAGTCTCTGAGGCGTCTGTTCTGGTGTCCCCCGAGAACCTAGAAGTGAGCCTGTACCGCAGAGACATTCAGCAGCTGCTCTGGGAAGGACCACTCCAGTCTGTCTCTTCAGCAGCTGCTGCTTCTTTTCAGGGTGACCTTCTGCCTCTTCTCAGGAGCTCTGAAGGCCAAGGCCATCATCTGACACTGGGTTCTTGCAAACGAGGTTGTCTGTCAGCACAGTTCTGATTGGTGGAAAACGTGTCCAGCACTGGTTGGTCAAATTTCAATCCTGGGTGGTCTTTGATAGGCCCGTATGGGTCACTGTCTTCCGGGAGGCAGATGCTACTGAGCATGCTTGTCCCAGCAGAGCCCTGGAAGAGGGGTGGGCCAGCACGTTGCCAGCTCTCAACAGCCCAGCACCACTTCCAGAGCCACAAGTGACCGCAGGTTGGGCCTGCATGTGACTGCAGGTCGCTCCACATCCATCATCAACTGCCCCAAAGACCTTCATGTGGAGATTTGTTGGGAGGGTCGAACAGAGCGAGTGGTTTAGGTGGCCCCATCACCGCCATCAGCACCCCACCCCCGGGGGCAGGCCAGTGTTCCTTTACTCCTGGCAAGCAGAGCGGACTGCCCCCACTGGCTAAAAGCTGAGTGGTTTTTTTTCACTGGAGTCCCAGATTCTGCAGGCCTCTGAAGAGAGAAAAGCTCAATGCACCAGGCTGGGGCTTGAAAGAGGAAGAACTAGACTTCACAACGAGCAAGCTGAACCACGGCCTTCCCAGCCACAGCTTAACAGCCCCCGAAACAAAGGCAGCCAGCGGAGCTGGGGTCCTCCAGCATCTTCTCAGTAGACTCTGCCTACAGGAAGCTCTGGGTTGCTTCGCCACCAGGGTCCCTTCTGAAGTTTCCCGTTTTTCCATCTGCCCCCCTTGTCTAAACTCCGACACACAACTCCCATCAGACACCTCCCCTTGGGCTCCCTGGGGAGCAACAAGATGGACAGTCATGCTCTTGAATTTGGTTCTAATCCTTAAGCCCCTCCCCACCCCCAGTCAGTCCAGAGCATCACACACTAGTGAGCAGACTCAGGGGTACTCAGAAGTTTGAGAGGAAGAGCTGGGGCTCTGGGACCCCCTCCATGTCTCAGGTTCCACCTCAAATGCCACCACCCAGATTCTTCAATGCTGTCGTCAGTGTTTGTGGCCAGGATCCTGCCGGTAGGAGATGTGAACTCGGGCTACGCGACAGCACCACTGCTCTCAGACCCTGGCTAGGTCAGTGTTAAGGGTTCCCTGCACCCACACAAGAAGTCAGCCGAGAACCACAGGCTTCTGCGCTCGCTTTCTACCGCAGAATTCAAGGGCCAGTGGAGACAGCGACAGGCATGGAAGCAGGACGCTGTCTCCAAGATCCTAGATCTTCATCACTACTAAATGCGGGCCTTCAGGTCTTTCACCCCCTGGGGGCATCCCATTTATTCCTTATCCCAGTTCTCCAGAATCTGTATACTGGATGGCTCCTTTGTCAATAACACTTACGTAAAAGAATGTTTAGTCTGGACACTGGATGAGTCTTTACAGGGGCAGCATCTATAAGCTGAAGGAGACCAAGACTTGAGCAGAAGGGCCTCCCCACAAGCCCACCAATGCCAGGTAACTGCGGGGCCTCAGGTAACCGCGGGCCTCAGGTAACTGTAGGCCTCAGGCAGGGTTCCGTGAGTTTTCTCCACAAAGGGAGAATAATAAGCATCTCCTCAGTGCACACCAGGGCTCTCAGGCCCTAAGTAGCAAAAAACCACTTTCAGTGCCTCTGAGGGAGCAGATACAGAAATGTGAGATAGGCGCTGTCTTCAAATTTCTCTTGGACTTGCAGACTCTCGTCCATGACTGCCTGAGCCATCATTCCACTGAGGAGCTACAGCAGAGGCGCAGCCGGCCCCCAAGCACAACAGGGCCTCCGCCAGCCTGAGAACCAACACTGCCTCAGCCGTGGGGGCTCCCTGCTCACAGACTCGGGTCTGGCAGACTTTACGTGGCGGCCACGGGAAATGCAGAGGCCAGAAAACCATCAACCACAGAGCTTGACGACAGGCCAGTGCCTGGCTCAGGAGCAAAGGGGACTCTGCTGAGGGAAGACGAGGGTGTGTATATTGCAGGAAAGGGCCAGGCCAGTCACAGACGGCAGTGAGCAGGCCACACAGGTGATGCCGCAGCCATGCCCGAGCTTTTTTAGAAGCACAGGTCAGGTCTCCCTGTGAGGAGACCTCTAGTGGTTTCCCACAGATTTAGAATAAATCCAAGTCCCTGCTCTGACTCACAAAACTTCTAGTCTCATCCTGCTGCGGCTGGACCCCAGTGCCACTCCTCCCCTTGCTCCCTTCACCTGCTTTTCTGTACCTCCAGTGCCCACAGAGCTCCACCCCTGCTCCCCCATCACCCTCCCCACTCTTGTTCTCCTTCCCCCTCTGCTCCCACCCTCAGCACCCCTTTACAGAAATGGCTCTTTCTGGTGTTAAGATCTCAGAGCTCAATAGAAGGGATTATGCTCAATTAAATAAGTCAGAAGGAAAAAGAAAAATATCGGATGGTTTCACTTGTGAGAGAAATACAGGGAAAGTAAATAAGGGATCAGGAAAAACAATAATAAAAAAACACAACAAAACAAAAATAAATAGACACCTATAAGTCAGAGACAATCTGCAGGGGAGGGGGAGGGAGAGGAATCAAAATGAGGGCAGAAGAGCACAAAGGACTTGGTGATGGTGCACGGGTGAATTGCTGGTGGGAATTCTATGAGAACTACACCTGAGAAAAGAAAGCAAACACTGTGTAAAAAAAAAGAACAATGATGTAAAATATATATAAATAAATTATTCAATTTAAAAAAAGATTTCAGCTCAAATAACTCTGGTCACCCTCCTCAAGTCCCACCCAGCCGCCTATCTCCCCCACAACACACACGCAGCTTTTCTCATTTGCCTCTACTCCCGGCCTGGCGCCTCCAGCCCTAAGGTGACCCCGGGAGAAGTCACGTCCCAGGAACCAATACAGGCCCCGACAGTAGCAGGTTCATAGAATCACGTTTCAGACGTTGAGACTTCACCAGCCAACGCGCCCACATGCTCGTGCTGTTTTCGCACTCCAGGTGGGATGTCTTCTTGCTCTGCTTGGACCCTCTACCCCACGACCACATCCTTTGTTGCCAGGAAACAGAACAAAGAACTAGCTGACAATCGCGGCCTGGATCAGTAGGAAGAGCCAGATCCACTCCCCTCCCGTTCCATCTCCAATGACCAAGACCTCCGTCCTTGACCTCTGCAGAGCACTCAGGCTCCAGGGCTTCAGAGATGGCCGGCGTGAGGACCAGCTGAATGTAGCCACCCGCCACAGATCACCAAAGCAGACCCCTCCTGAGTGAGCACCGTTTTCCCCTCTGGCAGTGACGAGCTTCAGCCCAACTGCTGAAAGCCTGACCCGAGCCTGACCGTTCTGTGTCCAGACTGCTCCTCCAGGGGGTGAGGAGCAACAGGCGCATGAAAGCGCCTTTCAAGAGCGCTAACAGTGAACTCAGCAAGTGCAGGATTGTTCACAACTGTGAGATAAGGGGATTTTCAAGGACTCTGGGTACTAATTTCATTTGCTACCACAAGCCACCATGGCTGTGGGTGCACACACACGCATGGGCACATGCACACATCGGCACACGCTGGGCCTTGGTGGTAGAGCAGGAACGAAAGATGGGCGGCTAAGGTAGGATTTCAAAGAACATCTCCCAACAACAACCCGAGACATGCTCATTCAGAAATCAAAGATGATGTTTAGAGGGTGAGCAGGTGGGGACCAAGGTCAGAGTTCAGTACAGCCAGTGGGGTAGGTCTTGGCCCACCGGTGGAGCTGGCAGCCAAGTTCTGAGTGTGAAAGGCGACAGAAGATGCCCACAGGGTCTCCTAACTCCCCTCTGGCCAAGCACTTGGTTCAGCCAGATCCATGGGACGTCTGTTGAGCTCGGGCAGGCCTGCCAACAGGGACATCCCCCCCTTCATGGGCCTCCCCGGAAGCGCCTATGGAGAGGAAAGCAGGAAGCTTCCAGATTACTGCCAGCCAGATGTTTGTCAGCACCAGGAGCCACAGACAAGGGAAGACCCCTGTATTCAGCCTTACGAGAGTGGGAGTGCCTCAGTCTGGCCATTCGTGAAAGGGAAGCTGAGCCTGCCCAGATGAGACAGACAGGAGGTGCATGACGCTTGGAGGAAAGATACGGCGTGTCTTAGCCACACACCCAGTGCGTCTGAAAAAAATGTGTTTTCCTGGTTTACACGTGAATGTGGAACAAGCAAGCAGGTGCTCCTGGGCAGATGCAGGTGTCCGGGAGGAAAATAAGACTTCTCACCTCGCCTCACTGTTAGGCCCCACACATACTCAGGAGGAAATCAGATGAAGAAAGTTCTGGATTAACTCTGGACCCCACTTACCTGCCCCCAGACTCACCTGGATGTTGTAAATGAGCCTCGGCTATAAATGATAAGGTGGACTCAGACTCACATTCCACCCAGTGCTAAACACCAGGATTCCATAAGACCACAACACCCACAAAACGGGCCATTCTGAAAACAACCCTGGAAGACCTCCAAGGGGTCACAGACACTCCTGGTCCAGGAGAGTCCAGTGTCTCAGGGCTGCCTGGGAACGCAGTCCACCAGCCCAGTCCACCAGTCTACCAGACAAGGCTCCACCTCCCAGGTAAATGCACGTGGGCTTCCTCGGAAGGGTCCACCTAGGGCCCTGGGGTCAGCAGTTCGCATCTCTACCAAGGACCATGTGGAAATGAGGGTCCAGCCTGAGGGCCAGGGCTGACTCCATGCAGGAAGGTTCCCATCCAGCGGGATTATAAGACCCACCGCCAGGGGCCTCCCTGGTGGCGCAGTGGGTTAAGCAACGCACTATGAAGCAAACAGCAGCCACCGCAGCACGAGTTCGATCCCTGCTGCCGGCCAGGGAGGGGACCCACATGGCATGGCAGACCTCTCCTGCTGTGCCCGCTGCTCCCCTCAGCAGTGTGCTTCTGTTGATCTGCCTGTTCTGTTCCCCACTCTCTGTGGTGAATCCTCTCACCTCCCCACCTCTGGCCTGTACCCCAGTGCTTGTATGCATAAATAAATAAATCTTAAAAAAAAAATACTTTCTTAAAAAAAAAAAGACCCACCGCCAGGCTGGAGATGTGAACGTAGTGCCAAATTCCCAGTGTGTGATGGCTTCGGAGTTTGCAAAGGACAGCTGACCCTGGAACATGGACCCTCCAACCTCACCCCACAGACACCAAGTCCTGACTTTTCAAATTCCTCCCAAGCCCTTGATTCCTCCATCAATTCCTACCTCCAGCCCCTGTAGCAAATGTTCTGGCTTAATGTTGCCTCCATGTGCTCATCTCCAAGGCCCATGGTAAGACATTTGGGTCAATGTGTCACTTTTACTCAAGTGAAACGAGAGGGTCTGGTTTGCAGCTTCTCCAAGTCAAACAGGAACTATGAGAATGTCATTGAAGTCACTCCTCTTTCCCAACATCCTCCAGCCCACCCCAACACCCAGAGAACGAGCGCTGGATGGCTAGTTTCCACCCCATGGGGCTCAGTCAGCTGAAGACCTCTCAGGAGTTGGTGGGGGCATCAAACACCCCATGGTCACCCACTCCGCAGGCCAGCCAGACCTGTGACTGCTGGTTCGTGCTCAAGTCCCGAGCCTCAACTTGGTCTGTCCCATCCAGAGCAAGAACAGGGAGATGCCAGGCAGCCCCTGGAAGACCTTTGCTGCACACCTGCCCAGGGCTCTGACCACATGGGCAAAAGCTGTCAGTCACTGGTGAATTTGGTGAATCTCATTTCCCTTGCTTCACTGTATATAGCCATACAGCTTGATGTAGACATCAAGATAAACCAGACACAACACTGACACTAGTTTGGCTCTGGGAGAAGACACAGAAGTAAAAATAAACATTCCAGGACTTGAAGCCTTCAGGCACTGGGGACTTGAAGCCACCCCATGTCCCAAGCCCCAAGGCAACTCACCAGCTGTAACCATCTCATGGGCTTGGAGGCCAAGCAGAGGCACTCTGAATCTCCAAGGTGATTTCTAGAATGCAAACCATCTTCAGCCGGAATTCCAGAGCAAACTTTGTTTCCAGAAGAGAAATAATGAACAGTCATTTCCCTGCAGAGATTAGGGGTCAGTGTTAACAGTGGGTTTTGGGGTCCACCACTAGCGCCCAACATCTTCTGACCTGCTCCAGGGGATGGGCAGGTAGGCAAGCGTTCCCTGAGCTGGGCTAGCCTGGCCTGCCCACCTTCCCTCCTTGGCTTTGTTGTGACGCCCCTTTCCTAATACCTGACCACCCCCCAACCCGGTCTCATCCTGCTGGCGAACTGGCCCCCTATGTGTAAGTAAAGCCTATCTGAAGTGGTTTGTCTTTATGAATGAAGTGCATACTTTCTTCTTGGTTGCAAATATGGATGAGCTAAAGTGCTTTCATTTCTATGTCTTTGAAATAAATCTCAGGTTAGATGAGCCTTTCGTTCATTTGTTGAGTACCATTTTAGTTGTGAAGAAACAGAACAGAAAATAAAGGCAGGTGTATAAAGCAAGGCTGTGGTTTTACAACTGCATTTTAAAAGGCGGATTCAGCTTTCTTAGTGTGTTATTCCAGGGCACTTCGCTGGGCAGTCTGGGCAGGGATGCCCACCACCCAGAAACTCACACTCTCAGAGTGGACATTAAACCGCTCTCTTCCCTGGTGGGCCCTGACCCAGCAGAAGACACCTCTCTAGCTGTCTTGGTTGAACAGAAGCATATAGAAGTAATGGGGTGGCAAAAATTCAAGGAATAAGCAGGACTACAGATCAAGGCAGGTCAAAGACCAACATTCAAGAGTTGTGGGTACTGACTCTCATGGGCCTGGCCCAAGACACACTTTCCAGGGGTCTCAGCTCTGGGCCACAACCTGGCCCTTTCCCCATGCCCACCAGCACTGCATCTAAGGCCAAGGGTCACCATGAGCTCACACTGGAAAGCTGTGTCACCACCACACTGTCCCAGTGCCTGCTGGGTCACTTCCCAAACGACCAGCCTGACTGGTGGGGTGAGTCTGGAACACCTGTGGATTTGTTTCAAGGCCACAAACGTGGAGCTCATCCAGTTCTTTCCCCAGCCTGCCATCCCACTTTACTCCCAAGGGCAAGTGACAGAGCAGTAAGACACAGGTGTGAACAGGAAGGCACTGTCCACCGCACAGGGGAGGGGCTTGGAGCAACTAGCACCCAGCCAGGCCCCCAACAGCATGGGGAACACAGAAGGCACCAGGGGTGTGCTATCTTCCCAGAAAGTGAATTCAGCTCATTATAAAGTTAACTACTGACATTTCAAAAATCAGACAAACTTCATGTCACTATATCACCCCCGACGAGGACCCCCTAGTTATGGGGATGTGCAGGGTGTACGTTGGCTGGAAGGGCAGTGGCACTGTCCTGGAAAAGCAGGGGGCATGCAGCTCGTAGCAGCAGAGACAAACCCAGCCCCAGGTAGGCGGAAGCATTTAAGCAGCATCAGCAGACCCCTGTACAAAGACCGACACCCAGCTCCCTGGTGCGGAGACGCCCCCAGAGAATGAGAGCAGCCGACTCTCTCTCACAGTAAGAGAATCCACATAGTGCAAGGAGGCTGCCGAGCTATATTTAAAGTTGAGGAATTATTTTTATTAAAGCATGCAGTCTTTAAATATTCAGGATGTAGGTGAGAAGACTCGCTTTTCTTCAAGGGCAGGTAGGAAGCCCAAAGTCAGCTCACTAGCCCCCAAGCCCAGAATCCCAGCGCTAGCCACACAGACACGCACCAATGGCTCAGCAGAAACCAAACACTGCAAGATGGGTTAGGATGTCAAAAATATTCTATTAAAAAAAAAATCAAAAACACAGGGTAATGGTTTACCCAGCCCCCAAATATGCCAGCAGTAATAGGTGTCCCTTGAAAAGTGGGCCCACAGATTTTATGTTTATGTATACCCACAGATTTTATGGTTTGACAGAGAACAGATGAAGCCACCCCAGTATTTTACTTGGCAGAAAACCATTCTTTTTAACAAACGCTAAATAAAACAAAGGACAAACAAGCGTAGGGGAGTTCATGAGAAAATGGAGTTTGGGGGGAAAAAAAAAAAACCACCTTGGATATCTCACTGACAGTGAAATCTCAGATCAAAGCAAAATACTCCAGAACACCATGGCAGGCAGCCGGGACTGGGTACCTTTGCTTTAACACAAACACAGGGATTGAAGAGCCAACATGCCAGTCTCTTCCAAGACCCCTAGACGCATGCAGCTGGGGCAGCGACCGGCGCTCAGCAGCGGTCCCTACTTACATCAGCGCGCAGGAAGCAGCGTGTGGAGCAGAAAGCGAGCACAACCCAGAAAGACTGATTTAAAACTCACCAAAGAATCCCGAACTTGTCAGTTAAAACAGTAGAGCCTTTCTTGTGGGAGAGGGGGGGGGAGGATTGAGGAAGCCCCCACAAGACCAGAAACAGGAAGCAAGCATGTGGTCACTGGTACGTTTACTCCTTAAAAAAATGGCCGTCTCCACCAGGTGAAGTCAACCTACAAAGTGACGTTCACGCCCCAAGCAAATAATCTTTTCTCCAACAGGTGCAAGTAAGATGGGAATGGCCAATCCAGAGGATGAACAATAACACTTTAAAAATCCCAAAACAGTCTTAGGAAGCCACAGACACTTGATAAGGAAAAAGCCTGCGTAGGAATTTGACTGATTTTTGAGGAAAAACAGCATGATCCCTGGAGCTGGTGTTTAACTTGACCTTGCTAGACTTGACCTATTGTTAAAAACTAAGATCTCGCCTGATGTTTCCTTAAGAGCAGTGACCCTCAGGAAGTGGTGTCACAGATACCGCCCTCATCAACAGCACAGTGTTGGCCATTGATACCGCCCTCATCAACAGCACAGTGTTGGCTATTAGGCAAATGGGGTGGTCAAGAAGTGTTTCTTTCTTGAGTTCAAAGAACAGAAGCCTGGGGTCTCTTTTGTCTGATGGACTAGACACTCCCAGAGGAACTCAACCGGACTGGCTCAGGTTCTTAGTCACGGCCTCAAAAAGGTGGCTGATGGCTGCACACCTGCAGAGACAGGAGGGCACAGGGCAGGTTCTCTCTGATGCGGGCAGATGGGTAAAGGAGTCGTCCTGGAGCCCTTGGTGGCTTTTTCAGACTTTTATTAATCTTCCTGCATCAGAGGCAACCAGGTACACAGCCAGTGGGGAGGCTCCTAGTCCCCGGCAAATCTTCCCTCTTTCTGGACTCTCTACTTCTACTGCTGGGCTGCTGCTTCTGACATCTGCCTCTGCTGTTCCAGAGGAGCTCCTTCTGCTTCTCGCATCCCTGTCATGCTGCCCTTATAGGCCCAGTCTCTCAGCCCAGGTGCATCCACTTAGCATGCTCCTACCCCACGTCAGGTGCCCACCAGGCATGTGTGCAGAACCACAGGTGTCCATCATTGACACTAACAGCAGGAGGGCAGAAAAACCACCTTTTAAAAAGCAAACACAAACTCAGGGATGTGTGGTGAGGGGGAGGTTGGGGGAAAGGCCCCCAACAGATAAAACTGAGGGCACCAGAGCACAGAGCTACTGCAGGGCCTGGTGCACACGGGACGTCTCTCCTCTCCACCTCTCACCTGTGTGGGGAAGCGCCCATCTGTAGGGTCAGAGAATTATCAGGTATTTCTACCCTCCCACCACTGTGATGATGGACACCTGCGGTGCTGCGAGCATTCCAGGGTGGGCATGCGCAAGTGAGCGCACCTGAGTTGGACACGGGCTTAAATGGGCGGCGTCATGAGGATGCCAGGATCGACCAACAGAACTGTGAGACCGGACCGACCAACAGAACCATCAGAACCAACAGAACCGACAGTACCAGCGAGAGCAGCAGCAGTAGAAAGCAGCCGAGAGGGTGAGATGCGCCGGGAGGCTGGGAGGCCTCCCATGCCTGCCATGTACCTGGCCACCTCTACTAAATAAAGCATGAAAAGCCACCAAGGGCTCCAAGACTCCTTTCCTCAACCCGTCTGCCCAGAACCATCCCGGACCCTGCTCCTGTGCCACCTCCATCCTGCCACTACACCATCCCACAGCCCAAGGGTGCAGGTGAGGGCGCTGCTAAGATGCCCAGTGGCTGGGACAACGCTCTACCAGAAAGTCACTGCTTTGGTGAGAGTTAAAGTGCTGGGACAGAAACAAAGGAGGGGAACAGAAGCAGGGGAGGGGAGTGTATCTCCCCTTTAACTGGTATTTGACGATTCAAAAAAATCCACCTGCCCAAATCATTACAGTTAGTGAGCTGGGAAGAGTGAGCAAGCAGCACTGCCGTCTCAGCTAGTCTCCAGCAGGACAAGCACAGGTTGTTTCAACTACAGTCACGGAACAGACACAGTCAAAGAAACACCAGCACCACTTTAAACCAACGTTGTGATTTTTATTGATGGGCGACAACTTTATGCTCCTAGGTATCACTAAACTGTGTACAATTAGAGACGCAGCATTATAGAAGAGCAGACAGCAGAATTAAACAGAGCAGACATAAGGAAATATCCACCTTCATTATTTTGCCCGTTTTTCATTATGTGTACACAGAAGCATGAATGCAATTTGAAATCTTTTAATGGCGATAAAGTTACAATCACCCATCTATGTGGACTAACACCTTAACATCTCCAAATATTTGATCTGCAACGCAGGCGTAAGCAGTTTCTCATCGCACAATTATTAGAAGGTGATCTTCTTGTTAGGAACCAGCAACTTACTTTTTGTATTTTTCCTTTGAAGAACTATTTCTTCTTTGATAACTGGCTCATTTTTATCATTTATCAAAAACTAAAGGGTAGGGGGGAGGAAAGTATGATGGATTAAAAAATTTATTAAGGAAAGATAAAATTCATTTTCACAAATTTACAGGTGTTGCTGGTGCAAGATTTATTCTACTAAGCAATTAGACTGGGAATCAAATGCAAGTTTCCCCTTCTTACTCAGGAATCAGCATTATTTCAGAAGTGTGGGTTTTGGTGTATTTTCTTAAATCAAGTGATAGTCAGTTTCAACCAAATGATTTTGATCTGGAAGTTAGAAGTCAACAGAAAGTATGTCGCACACAAACCCCAGCGTCTCCTTTTCACTCTAGCCCACTGTTTCGAAAGGGAGGAAGAGTCTCTCTGCAGAGCCACTGAGGAGGGGACGGGAGTCAGTGAGGGAGGCCCCGCAGGTGGGCACGGCGCTACAGCAGGTCCACGCGGCGGTAATACAGGAGGTAGGCCGTGCGGTCAGCAGCGGGCTTCACCACCTGGTACTGGTGGATCACCTTGACTGTCTGGTCGTCGATGCGCAGCCAGCCGTTCAGACCGATCTGGAAGACATCTGTGGTGTAGTGGCCCCCGGTCGCGCTGCTGCCGTGATGGTAGACCACTGGAAGAGAGGGCCCGCACAGGCCCAGTGAGATGCAGTGCACACCCAGTGAGGGGCTCCCACCCAAGGCGGTGGGACGGAGAGATGTCACTACCAAAGCAACAACACCAAAACTCAAAAACCTCAAGTAGCTCCCGACAAGTTGCACCGCTATCCTCACACATCTGAAATGTCCACTAGCTCGTAAGCACTAGGACACGAGGCCCATGAAGCGAAGCTGCAGCAGGACCACCAATCACCTCCACGCCTCACCAGGCGTGCCCCTGGGAGTGCAGCAGCCCGCGAAGCACACCCTGTGCCCACCCCCTGAACAACACTGCAACCCAGACATGCTCGCACCCACTGGCCAACTCCACGTCTAGGCCTTTCTAGAGAAATCATTTTGATCTCGGGCAAAGATTTTACAACAGCGAAAAAAAAAGGAAAAACCTAAAAGCCCTAGAAGGAATCAGCAGTGAACTGTTACAGCGCAGAGCTGTTCTTCATAGAACTGCTGAAGAGTGCTCAGCGGAGCAGACACATGCTTGCGTCACAGGAAGGAACCAGACCCTCGTGTAACAGCACTCGCTCAGAGGGGCACCAGGCCCACTGGCTGGGGCTGGAGCCATGCAGCGACCAGCACAAGTGGCTCTACTCATTATTCTTCTTCCTTTTAAAAACAATTTCTAGTATTGCTATATTTTAAATGAAAAAAACACTACTTGTTACTTTTTTAGAACTTCCGTAATTCTACCAAAAAGTCTGAGTGAAAAACCTAAGAGACAACATCACTGTTGGGAGATGAGATGAGACATTCCAGACAGTACAAGGTCTCCTCCTTCCCCTTCTGAGAAAAGGCGGGCAGGGGCTGGCCAGCAGCAGACGCCAGGATGGAGGCGGCTCTAGAGAACGCTGAGTGTCCAGTGAGCTGTGCACCACCCTCAGGCAACTAGCCAGACAGGACTTAGCTGGCGAGCGCCACCCAGCGTAAATGTGCCCCGGGTAGGCAGCTCAGCGGCAGCTCTCACTTTGGAAGAGGCTGGTTAGAGGACCACACTCGGGGTGGGAGGGGAGAGAAGAGACAGGGTTCTGCCAAAGAAACCACAGGCTGGGAGTATGGTGTAGACGGTGGCCCCTTCCCCCGGCCCTGGCCATGCAACAGACATGACTGGTCATGGGGCCCAGCAAGACTGTAGGGTCATCGGGCAAGAAACCAGCAAAGCGACCAAACAAGTCATAGCTTAATCCCTGTGAGGCACAGCCACTAAGAGGCCAGACCCTTTTATGCCCCAATCTGCTTCGGGGATTTTATCCTGGATTTTCAACTCTAAGACCTAATTGATTTAAATGAGGACTTTTTTTATTCAGTGAATTTCAAGAAGATAGTCTGTATTTCCTGTGGGACACTTCCATTCTGAAAGTTCAAAAGAGAATGGGAGCACGTGGCACACGCCAGTTTCCTAAGCAGCACCTCACATCCAACGTGGCCGTCACTGGGCCTGCTGAGCCCACCAAAAGTTGGGAACCAACATCCGGTGAAAAGGCGTGTGCACTTCACTGAGTGTTCTCTTTGGCACCACAGCAGAATCACTTTTTAAAGTACTTATCTACTTGCATTTTTCAGTAAATTCTAACGAATCTTATGACCTTATTCTGAGATTAGGAGGCTCAAGTGAGGGTTCCAGAAGGCAGGTGGAGAGGGCACATCCTCTTCACACTGGGCCCAACCAGGAGACAAGCATTAGCCTTCCCCCATAAGGGCCTCAAGGGAGACAGCTCCAGAGAAGACGAAGAAACACTCCCTCACCCTCTGGGCCCAGCGTGCCAAACTCCGGGGAGCCCACGAAGGCCCCAGAGTTACCACCCCAAGGTAGGCCACAAAAGGGCTAGAGACACCCCTAACCCCCTGCCAAGAGAACAAGCTGCTCTCAACACTGTCGGAGGGCTGTGATCAGCTTGCCTTAGGAGAAAAGACAAAATCTGAAGGTACAGTCTTGGCGAGAAGACAGATCAAGCAACTGGCCAAAAGCCTTTGAACAGCGTGACTTGACCCTCACCCACAACCAGGACCCAATCTGATTTCCTAGATCCTAGGAACAGCAGCGCCGAGGGTGGAGTCGGCGCTAAGGCTCCTTTCTGGGTTCCTGTTCTCTTATCACATGGGCGAGCACACGTTTGCAGTATAGCAGGCGCTAGTGGCACAGCTCAGCCACTGTGGGAGGGCTGGTAAGGGCCAGTACTTTTTAAAATTCCAAACAGGTTCAGCAAAAGCAACACAGAAGGAGGAAAGATAGGGAAGCTAGAAACTTCTGGTAAAAACAGCCAGGAAAGCAAACAACTGTTGCAAACAGCAACAGCAAAAGAGCTATAAAGGGCTTCCCTGGTGGCCCATGGGTTAAGTCTCAGCACTACCACCACCACGGCCTGAGGCCCGAGTTCGATCCCCGGCCAGGGAGGGACCCACATGTGCGGCAGACCTCTCCTGCCTCGCCCGCTGCTCCCCTCCGCAGTGTGTTTCTGTCAGTCTGCCTGTTCTGCTCCCCACTCGTCTTGGTGAATCCTCTCACCACCACCACCCCCCACCTCTGGCCTACACCCCAGTTCTTATACGCAAAAATAAATGAACATTTTTTTAAAAAGAAAAAAAAAAAAGGAGTTATCAGTAATCTCACTTTAAAAAAAAAAAAGCTATAAAACCTCAAAGTCCTGTTAAGACCAGGACTACAAAGAGAAAGGAAGGGGGCTCTGCAGGCAGCCAGGAGGTAAGAGGTTACAGGGCTCTGGTTCTGGGCCAGGGGGTGCCTGCCCTGCGTCAAGGGGTGTCTGCTGGTGCCCCTTTGGAGGAGCCCACGTGGCCTGATAGTGCTGTGAGGCAGGGCCAGGCTGGGGACCAACGCCCAGGGCCAGCACTGAGCAGGGGACGACACGTGTGCACATCACCAGTCCAGCTGCCTGATGTGCTCCCATATCAGCCTCTGTCGGGCTCCCCTCTGAGCCAGGGTGATACTCTAACTCCAAGTCCCAAATTTCAGTTAAAGCACATTTTCAAATGATTTCTTAAATCATAAAGTCCTTAGGGGTACCAGAGAGTAATCTATTCCCCACATGAAGCAGTATTGTGGCCAAATTACCCGTGACTGGGAGTCCCTTTACCATTGCCTGAACAAAGAAAGAGGGTGCAGATTTACTTACCTGCAAATAGCCTATAGGTTCTGTGGCATTTAAAATTCTTATTTTTAACCCCTGGAGAAAGCAGTTCTGAAAGACAAAACATCAATAGCTTTAATCTATAAAAGCACTTACAGAAAGGCTGAGAGTAACAACAGCAAGGGGTGACCACAGCCCCCCTCAAGTGAGCCACCCAGCGGGCCAGGCAAATGAGGTCAAACTCCATCCCTTTATTTGCATGAAAACTGAGCCATGAAGAACGGCAGTTGTGCAACGTGGTAAGATAAAACTAATTTTGTGTTAAGGAATGATAAGCAATATACCAATAAGCTCATGCCAGAACACTCAAAAGCAGATGTGCTTTCAAAAAGTAAGGAAAAAAACTGCTCACTTGAAAGTGGGGAGGAAACAAAAAGTCCCCAAAACCTAAGACTTAAAATATTTTATGCTAGGCAGCCCACCAAACTTCACTGAGCAGAAAAGCCAGGCGACTTCTGCAAGGAGAGGCTGGTCAAGCAGCTGCTTCAGGCTTGATTCCCACTCTAAGGGGCACACTTCCTGCAAGTGTCTGCTCTGGCAGCCATTGCTGGCTCCTCCCCGGGCCCCACCTCCACTAGCCACCTTCCTATCCCTATCTCTTCCTAAAAGGCGCGGGAGGTGCAGCTGATATTAAAAACACAGGTAACAAGCACACAATATATGCACATAAAACTCAACTTGGGGACATGTAGCCAGTGCAGATGTGTTCAGGGGCCGAGGGAAGACACGGGCTCCCCACCAGACCTCACTGGAACACCAGGCATTCTCAGCTGCCACAGCTGAGAGGCAGTTTCCTTCAAGCTGCACTTTATCAAGACAACTTTAACTTGGGGCTCTGGTCAAAGTGCGCGGATGCTCAGAGTCCGGCGACCCTCCCCACTGACGAAGTGCCACAAACCGAACACACGTGCCACCGCAGCCAGAGGCCAGACCAACCTCAATGGCCTGTGGGCATTCTCAACTCACTACAGTCCACTTAACCAGGCTGGTCAACACGGTTGTGAATGCTGAACATAAGGAAAATTATTTTGTACCATTAACCCAAACATTTTTAGAGGAGAATGTTTATTTTGATGAACCAAGAGCCCCTATTTTTCTAACCTAGTAAGAATATAAGGTCTATTAAATCATCTTTCATTTTAAGAAGTCACTTTAAGGAGAATTTCAAAACAAAAGTCTATTAAAAGATTTACAACAAAAAGGTCATAAAGAATCTGAGCGCCACCGTGACAGAGACACAGCAGCTCACCGGCTTCAGGAGTCCCGTCACCACGAAGCTTCCCACCTACTGTGTTTGTTACCTTTGCTAATTTCCAAGTCCACAGGATACTCAATATTTTTGACAAGCTTCTGGCACCCACCAGTCTTCTCGTAGACAAAGCGTTTCAGGTGCAGCACGAGAACAGGGGGAAGTTTTTCCAAAGTCACTCTTCGACTTATCTCAACCTAAGACACAGAACACATGGTCTGTCCGGCTCCCTACAGCAGACACCGCCGTCGCCTTCCACTCAGAGGCCTTCTCAGAGAGACGACTCCACACTCCTGGGTCACAGTAGCTTAGAACTTTAGAAAGCTACTGACATGTGTCCCTACGAACGTAACCACAGAGCATCCCTTGGGTGCTGAGTCCACCATGAACTCCACGTTAAGAATGTCCGCTGTGACATTAATAGACTTGGCATAAAAATATAAATTATAATAACTTGGAATAATGTATGTTACTAACTTGTTTTTTAATAACTCGTGGAATGGACAAAATTGAAGTCAATGTGTTTCTTGAATCTGATGTTTAAATAACCCTAAAGCTATCTATTAGTTTTATAACAATCTGAATTTTATCAATATAAATATCTGTACAGATCTAATAAACTCTATTTTTATTAAAATGCAATATCATAAGTAACACTTAATCTCTTCACTCTTCTCCACACTGAGGCACTCCTGATGCATTCTGTATACATGGCAACATGGTAAAACAGCAAGGAAGCTCCCTTAGCAAGCACTGCAGATAAGATGTGGGTGAAGGTATATGAAGGGCTTTGGAAAGCAGGCTCGGCAGGGACCACACCTGGATTTATTAGGGTTATGACTCCCTCACCCATCTTCCCACTACACTAAGACCCAGCTGTGCAAAGTGCCCTGGGCCTCTCTGCATTCCCGCTGTGTCCGTATTTCAGTGGCTCTGCACCCAGCCAGAAGTTGTGATGAATGGTAAGCGCAACTCTAGTTCAACAACCAAAACCTGAGACAAGGCCGAGAAGACCCTGGGTCCTGGCCTGTCAATCAGGTGAGAGCCAGGGTGGGGAAGAGATGATGGGTGCTGCCTCAAGCACAAGTCTCTGCTACTGACCCAGGTTTGGTTTTGTTGTTGTTTGCTTGGTATTATTATTTTTTGCAGAGAGCTGGGGTGCAAGCCAGAGGTGTGGGGGTGAGAAGATTCCCCAAAGACAGTTGGGAGCAGAACAGGCAGATCTACCGAAATACACTGCTGCGGGGCGTAGCGGGTGAGACAGGAGAGGTCTGCTGCGCCATATGTGGGATCCCCTGGCTGGGGGTCAAAGTCAGGCCACAGCAGTAGTAGCGCTGAGACTTAACCCCTAGACCCTAGTGGCCCAGACTTCTGACCAAACCTTGCAGGCAGTTAACTAAGCAGCCAATTTTAAGTTCTTAAATGTGTATTTTAGGTTTCTAGGCAAAGTGAAAATCAATTTTCTTTCCAGCAAATATTTTACGTATCTCTATATTACCATGAACCTTCATGTGTTTCCAGAGGAAAAAAGGTTCTGACCTCTAAAATAGCATTTCAACTCTGTGTTTTAAAAAGTAAACACATACACACACACACACAAATCACATTCCAGGAAATGTGTTATTTGTTCTTGACAGATAAACTGTCCAAAATGTTCCTTTAGACCCACATTTCTGAGCATTCTCAAGCTTATTGATAACTTGCTCCCACACCACAGCACTGGCAGTGCACCTCTTTCTGCTTCATCTTCAAGGCTCCCCCTATGTTTTTCTGGGTTCAGTTCCCCAAACCTGTTATTGAGAATGAATTGGGTTTTGCTCTCTATCTCAACCCACACCCTCTACCCAAAGCCACCAAAAGGGAACATTTAATTGCAGCAGGCACAGGAGGGAAGAAAATACTCCTCATGAACAGCAGCTGGGCGAGGCTGAACACCACCGGCACTCAGCTCCAGAGACTCCCTGCCACAGCCCAGACACAACAGTGACGTGCAACAGTGACGTGCTTGCGCAGAGCCGGAGGCCCGTACGCACAGTCCTTCAGGATAGCCAGGAACTATTCTCCACCCCCCCACCACTGAGCTATAATCTGCTTCTCTTGCGCCCTGAGACTGAAGGACACTAAGACTTATCTCTTTCAGATGAAATCAAAGGGTAACAGGCATCATAAGAACAATTTCTGCTTTTCAAAGTCCTCAAAGATCAGTCCTCAGTTACCTCCAGAATTGTGTGCTAGGATGGGAGGAAGGTCAGTGAGTCACCAGCCCCTACCAGAAGTGGTGCTGATTCCATAACGTCAGGATTAGATTGTCAGAAAACCAGAGGTAGCTCAGGGCAGAGAAACCACCCAGAACATCATCACCTTTCTGCTAGGTGACTGACTGAGTGCTGACGGGGGTTATCAGGATCACCTACTTCAACCATTTCATTAAACAATGTGAAAACGTTCAGTCCAGGAAACTTAAGCACTGGTTTAAGAGGGAGAACTCAATTCCACTCACGCTGATTCTGAACACTCCCTACACCCCAGAAGGCCTCCTCTCAGCTTGAAAGCTTGAGACCATACGAGAACACACCTCCTGTTTGGTTTTTGTGGTGTAGCCTTGGACGGACTCTCTGGCCACCAAGCTCTCCAGCGCATCCTGGACGGTGCGTATCTTGTCAGACTGGATGTCCAACTGCAACGTGAAAAATGGCTGCAAAGTAGCAGATTCTTTTGAACTCTGCTGGTAAACCACGGACCTAGGAATGGAAAACAAAAACATAAAATCACTCCTTCCCATTTTCCCTTAAGATCATCTGACAGAAGAGGCATGAACACTGAAAATAAAACTACTCAACATCACCACTTTCAGAAGAGTGAACAGAAGAGTCAAAAATATCCTGAATTTAAAAATAATTCTGGCTGCCTCCCTCCTCAGCATTTCCAGCCAACCCACTGACCAGTAATTTTCTCAGTTCAAGTGCTCTGCAAGAGAACACAGTACATCTTCCACTCCACACTTCATCTGATGCAGTGAATAAAAGTACTATCTTGCCATAGCCACAAAATGCTGTGCTTTTCATTTCTCCAACCATCTCGGCCTATTCCAACAGAACAAAAGAGGGAGTCCGAGGTAAACGGAACGTGTCTAATGGCATTTTCCCCCTTACAAAAGAAGAGGAGTGGGCAGTGTGGAACACCAGGGAACGTTCCAGAGGAAAGGCCCTGCCCTCGAGACGGGTGTCAGTTCAACCTTGTTTTCTTAGCTGGTTTTTCATTTTTCTTTTTCTATGTTTTCCAGAGTAAAATTTTGTGTTCAGCTCATCTCTCATTTAGCCTCAGTGAGGAAACATTCCAGGAGCGCAAAAGGGATTCTATTTCTTTCTATTTCTGCAGTCGGAGTGACCTAGTTTGTAAATGCAACAAAATGGGTGTGGAGAGGTATTCAGACTTTGAGAGCAGATGCCATGAAAGCTGAAAGCTTTCCTACCTGGGGTTTACTTTCCATTTGCCGCTCCCTCCACCCCCACAATATAAAGAGGCATCTCCTTGATCCCTGGGGGTGTGAAGACTTAGGCATGACTGCTATTCGCTGGCTTCCAGAGCAGGAAACCAGTGAAGAAATCACACAAAGCCCTCTTGGCGCAAAGGGCTTTTATGTCATTAAAGCATATAAGGGGAAAGGTAGAAAAAGATGCTGCTACTTTAATAAAGGCTGCTAGCCAAAGAAGAGAAATTCCTTAATGACAAGAAGTAATTCCTCATTTTTATAATTTCTCAAAAAGAAACATAAACAACTGATGTTAACACAAGAGCCTAGAGCGAGGAAGGCTCTGGGACATGGTAGAGACATTTAGGTCAAGCTAGAAATGTCTCCAAAGTGGATTCTGGATACTCCTGCTTGTTGTTACATAAACTTGGGAGTTTCTGGCTCTGCTGGCCTTGCCATTTTGATATTCCAATGAGGTACAAACCTGGGGCTCTGGTTACATTCATTTGGGCTAGTCCCTCCTCCCAAGAATGATACCACCAGGCTGCTGGTCTAGAAGAGAGCTCACTCATGCCCCCCTCTCAAGCTAAGCCCATCCCCCGAACCCCGTCTGACCAAAACACTCACAGAGATTAGGGCCTAGGCCTTCCCCACAGCACCCCGACCACAAGGACTCCAAACTAGAAACTACAGAACAAGCCAGAACCTAGCTCAGCGCCAAGGGCACAGAATGACCTGAACCAAGCCAAGTGGCAGCGCAACTAGCACCAGCAAGGCAAGAAGAGCTTGTGGGTGTGCTCGCTTCGGCAGCACATATACTAAAATTGGAAGAAGAGCCTGTGGGGAGTCAGGGCGGCTTCCTGTTCTACCTTCCTGAGAGCTGCTCAGCTTAAGCTGTTTAGGGCAGAGAAGCTGTACCAACTCTCAGAAGCTAGAAAGGGTATTACTTTTTTTGGACACACAGCACTTGGGACAAGGAAAGGCTAAGAGTCCGACTGAAGAGCTGTCCTGTGGCTATACTGTGAAGGCTCGCAAGGAGAGGTGCTGTACCGCGCTCCTCGCAGACCGTGCTGAAAGACCCGCTCAAAGCTGGGCTAGGCTTCCTCGCTCCCACATGACAGCACAGAAGGACTGTGTCAAGAAATCAAAGCTGTGACAAGAACAGCGTGACAGGATGTCGTGAGTGAACAAAAAGCTGCTGGTTTACAGGAACTGGGGTCCTCCTGCTTGCAACCATCTCCCTCCACATCCACTTAATTTTTGAGCTTTCCTGCTACCAGTGTCTATAATTCCTCTAGATAATATGGATTCTTTCTCTTAACAAAATCAGTATTTCCATTTCCTTGTCTTCCTGCCTACCTAGCTGTGAGCAGCAGGGCTGATGGGTGCAAATGGTGATGAAGTAAGAGAGCACTCGGCTCCCCAGGGCAGGTGGGCTCCCGGGGATGGGCCCCTCTGTGGAAATTTCAAAGCAGCTAGGGAGGAAGCAGTGGCGGCTGCAGAGAAGTGTCAGATGCCCAAGAAGAGCAGGCAAATGTAAAGGCAAACCAAAGAGCCCAAACTTCTTAGGATGAGTCTTATACCTCCCCCCTTAGAAAACTGGCCAAACCCTGAAAAAGGCAAATACTAAATTATTCCAGAAAAGCATAAACCTGATGTGTCCACCAAAAATGCCAGTGATTGGGGTCTGAACAAAATCCGCCTGGCGAGTGACTGAAGTCTTATTTCTGGGGCCCACTTGCTCCCATTCGTCCTCGCTTCCTGCTCCTTCTTCTTCCTGCTCTTCTTCATTTACTGAGTGGCTTTTGGGTCCATTGGAAATATTAAGTTCTGAAAAGTAGACAGTCTGCTTAGGCTACTATTCACAACAAAACAGCAAAAAATAAAAGAAAAATACTACAGGAACCACCTACACAGATGTGTCAGTTGTAAAGGAAACGGGGTGTGTTCAGCATCAACAAAAGTCTAAGGCGATGAGCACGGCTCTCCTGCTTCCCCACTCACATACAGATACAGAAGGCATTGCCGGGGCACTGGAGAGGCACGAAGATGGACTAGAGTGCAGGCATTGTTTGGTGTGTGATTGCAGTTCACTTTCCTATCCTAAGGGCCTCTGGTCTGTGGGGAGTACCCTTATCCCCAGAACAGGCACCCCTCAGCATATAGGGATGGAGGAAACTTATCTACAAGTTAACTTTGACTATTCAGGAAAAAACGTTACCTACACTATTGTGTGCAAACACAAAGGTATAATGACATGTGAGAAGCTGCAAGCCTGGCAGTAACGCAGGTCTGCACCAGCTGTTCTGTACAATTGTTCTTTCTTCTACTTAAAAGGTGAAGGGGAAAAAGCAGAGGCTGTGGATTTTTATGTGACATTCTGGTATATGATAAGTATTAAGGGAAGTATTAAGTATAAGTATTAAGGGAAAAATAACTACCACCCCCTCCCATGAATAAATAAAAGTGATTTCTAAAGGGCAAATGACTTTGTTAGGAGGCAAAGGCAACTGAACATACAAGCATGTGATATTTAAAAATAACATTTAAGAAAATGTTCTCACACATCTGGTAGCAAATACACCATGACCTACTTTCATTACTAGGGGAGAGAAGCTTCTTGAGAGTCAGCATTTCCTCATGAAGTCCATTGAGAATGAAGCCTAAGTATTCTTCCGCATCTTCCTGTCGACCCTGGGAAGAGGGCAACGTGATCACATGAATTTCAACCAGTGACGATGTAAGAGCTACAGGGAACATACTATCTGCCTTCAAACCATGCCTGCTCTTAAATAAGATTTTTAACAAGATTTTTAAAAAGCGGGCCTCCCTCGTGGTGCAATGGGTTAAGCGCCGCACTGTGAAGCATCCAGTCACTGTAGCATGCGTGAGTCTGCTCCCCAGCCAGGGAGGGGACCCACATGGCATGACAGACCTCTCCTGTCTCATCCACTGCTCCCCTTAGCAGTGGATTTCAGTCAATTTGCCTGTTCTGTTTCCCACTCTGT
Organism: Galemys pyrenaicus; assembly: GCA_019455555.1. Classification (NCBI taxonomy): domain Eukaryota; kingdom Metazoa; phylum Chordata; class Mammalia; order Eulipotyphla; family Talpidae; genus Galemys; species Galemys pyrenaicus. The sequence continues at coordinate 1,467,500 of JAGFMF010011775.1, read as the reverse complement.
CCCTAGTAAATTCTCTCACCCCCCCCAACACCTCTGGTCTGTACCCCAATTCTTGTACGCATAAATAAATACATCTTTAAAAAAAAGGTTTAATGTGAAAGCATTTCCCTCAAAATCTAAGATGGTTAGTGGCGGAAAGGGAAGGTGAAGGAAGCTAGAAGAGGTGAAACACTTATCTGAGTGACAGAAACCTCTACAATAAATACACATTAACCTTATAGTAAAAAAGGATATTTGAGTCATGAGATTAGACACCTTAAAGCTTTCCTAATTCCCTAGTTTGGATGATGGGTGGCTAGGGGGGAAAAGAGCTAAAATTATATGTGAAAATGCTTTCCATTTAAAGATTTATCTGACCACTTTATACACACACAGAGCAGCAAAAGCATTCAGAGAAGAGACATGATACAGCTACATATTCATTTTTTTACTCTCACTTTGGTTTTGTCTGATTATTGTTATTTATGATGGTTAGTTTATATTTCACTCTTTGAAGCAAAACTGTGGATTCCAAGGATTTAAGCATTCTTCTGTTTGCTCTCTTTGGTAGCTTTGCTTGCTCTGAATGCAAATGCAGTCATGGGACAGCAGCCACCTGGTGAGTGTCCAGCAAGAGTGTGGAAAGGGCAGCAACTGGCACACCCATAATGCAAGAAAGAGCTGACTCAGCAGGCCTAAGGCCACTGTCCTTGGAAAGGCCTGCTTGCCGGGTAGGTCCTTGGCTGGCATCTGGGAACATGCATTTGGGGAGGGTTCTACCATTTTAAGAACTGACAGAGACCACTCCTAAATGGTACAAACAGTGTGGTTTACACTAAACACCAGTTTTCCCTCTTGGGGTTTGGACACTGGTTTGTGCCAGGCAGAGGGTGCCTCTATGACCAGCCTAATGAAACCCTGGGACATCAGCTCTCTGACGAGCTGCCCTGGTAGACAGCATCCCACAGGTACTGCCTCAGAGTTTCCAGCTGAAGGAATTCTGTTTTGTCCTGAGCTACCACACTTGGAGGGAAGGGCCCCAAGTTCCCGCAGACACTGCCATCTTGACTCTCTGCTGATTTTGCTGTGTCCTTTTGCGGTACTAAACCGTGAGGGAAACAGTTTAAGTTCTTTGAATCCTTCAGGCAAAACACCCAACCCAAGAGTGTTGGGGACCCCCCACCTGGTCAAATCAACATGAATTTAGAAATACTTTTCCATGAGCACAGCTTCTAAGCAGGATCCTAATGGGACTCCCCCACAGGAAGCCCCAACTTGCCTCCACACTGTCTCCACCAGGTGGGCGCTAAAGCATCCGAAGATGCAGCTGCTGTCTTACCCAAACTGTCTAAGGCGCTACAGCAAGTTCCCTTATAGCACAGAGAGCTCCTTGAGGGCACAGGACACCTTTTAGTCTAATTCTGCATTCCTAACACTCTCCTCATTTCCCATTCCTTGGGAAACTTGAATACTGAGTGAATACCAAAAGCCACCATGTGCGCCATGTGGGAAGTTCTGGTGGTATCCTGCCACGCTACCGCAGACATCTGCCCTCCTTTAAAAGACTGCTGCTTCAAGATGACTTGACTCAGTTGGGATGGAGTTTTCTTGACTCTTTCCCTGTCTTGTAATTTCTCTAGGCAGTACTGTGACTGCATGTACTATATCCTCAGGGAAGAATGGCATGTCCCGTCCCGTTAACCGCCTGCTCAACATGCCTGAGGCAGCAATGTGTGATGAAAACAGAGCTGAGGGAGTCAAGGCCCTGAGGAGCTAAGGCATGAGAGGCTGAGGAGCATCTGGCTCTTCAAGATGCTGCCACTGCTCCGGGCCCAACACACCCCCTCTTTGGAACGCAGTGGCGTGGTGGCTGAGGTGCTGACTCTCCTGCTAGGCTAGGCCACTCTTAGCTGTGTGGTCTGGGACAACAACTTCACCTTTGTCAACCGTAACAGGGGAACAATCAAACCTCTCTCCTGTGTAGAAAGGATGAGCAGCACTGGCTGTGCAGTGAGGGATGTGCCAGTCAGCCCAGCTCTAATAGCTGTGGTAATACACTTCACATTCGTCCCACAAATGCTCCCTACAACCCCACCCCAAGCACAGCACTTGAAGCTGAAACCAGCACTGAATGAGCAACAGGTAAGGCACGACCCATTGCAAAGGCAGCAATCGACTGGTGACAACAGAGGAGACCCAGACCTTTTCAGACAGGCTCGACTTGATAACTGTCAGGAGTCTATAAATATACGTGGGTTCAAAGGCAGCTCCAGGGCGAATATCCCTCACGATTTTATCCCCGAGAGCTGCAAAGGAAACAGAGTATTTTCATAATGAAACAAATGTTTAAACCCACTCTCCACCCACCCACATAACACAGTAAACCGCACAGGCGTGCACCAAACACAGCTGCCGGCTTCAAACAAGTCCCCCCCCACCCCATGCTGTGGCCTCAGGGTCTCGCTGCCACTCACCTTGCCTGGGTTTTGGAGGTACTGGCATATTAGTGAACTCGTTCATTAGCCGAACACTAACCATGAAAAGGAAAAAAAAAAAAGCATAAGTGGTACAGCTTACAAAAAGACACGCTTTTACTAAAGGGAGCTTTGGTGGCTACACAGAATATTAATTAATATGAAGATAGTAAATTTGAGGTAAGAAATGCTTACTTACCTTCTTATTAGCTATTTGTAATAGTTTTTAAATCTCTCCTGTATAAATGTTTAACATATTTTAAGTGCTAAAATTTATTCAGTTGAACCTAAAGAACACAGATAAACCATGCCCCTATTTCATTTCTGGTTTACTTCCATAGCCATAAATTAAACCATTGAGTCATAAGTTTAAAAAAAAAAAAAAAAGCCTAAGATTCATTTGTAGGAAATCAAGAACATTGTTATATTCTTTCAATTTTAGTTATCAGAGACGAAAACCCCACCTCCATGACCCATTTTCAAGCCCCTTACTTACAAGCTATCTATCATGGGTGTTGACGTACAAGGCCTTTGCACTTTTGAATACAGAGGAATGAACTTCATCAGGTGATACATTGGAGGACAAGCAACCAATGCTTGCAGTGTCTAATTATTGGCAGTAAGGAAGCGTAAAGGAAGTGAAACACTCCAAATTTCCAAAAGGCACATTCAACTTAAGAGCCTATAAAATCAAATAAGGGTCCTGGAAGGCTTAGGTATGTAAACACAAAAAGGAATAAACCAAACCATCATGGGGATATCGCTTGCAATACCCACTGATGGGTTTGGTTTGCCAAGCAATCAGCAGTGTATCCAGATGAATTTGATTTAACCAAGATAAATCAAATCAATGAAAGCAAAATTCCAAGCTGTAAGAGGTCACTCTGCCCTATTACTGAGGACCACTTTAATGAGAAGCAAACGTGCCTGAATCTGTCATTCACAGATCAACAAGTCTTTTTCTGGCGGGGGAAGCCAGGAAAAGTCCTGTTTATAAGCAAGACAGGCAGACTGTGTAAGCAACCGAGCTCCAGGATTCAACGCGGAGGCTGGCCGCCCCTGGGAGCGGCACCAAGGCCATGCCGCCGCAGAGGAGGGGCCAGGGCAGGTGGCCTGAGTGGCACCTGAGAAGGATACAGCGTTGATGTAGCACCAGTTTCCCTTGTTGATGAGCCCACGTGGTTGCAGCGACACTGGCTTATGTACCAGGGTGACATTTTCCAGTAATTCTGCAAGAGGGAAGAAGCAGTTAAAAAATTAATGACTCTAGTGAGCAACAGTGAAATGAATCTTCACGCCCTACTCTCCGTGGGCACGGCAAACCCTTCAGTAAGGCACAGCTCCAGAGACAAGACACGGTGTGCTTAAAGCGTCATTCCATTTGACGTCGTGTACCTCATTGGACGATCAAATGCTTTAAAAATGGTTTCCCCCAACACCAAGTTTACTCATCCTGCTGTGAGAACACGACCAAAGAGCAGAACACTCCACTTTAATAAGAAACAGAAACCAGCTCCAAAAAGGCCGTCCACTGGCGCTTTTCCTCTCGCACTGACAGCCCGGCAGCCTGTGGGCAGCGCAGGTCCACACCGGTGGCCGTGCAGTGCTCCTGTGCACAGCCTGAGCCCCAGCCAAGTCTGATCCCCGGCATCTACCGAGGCACCAACACGTCACCAAGGGTGAGGTCATTCCTTCTGGCGACAACTGCATCCCAACTCAGGAGTTTTTCATCAGGTCAAGGGAGGGGCTGCTTTGTACACGGGACTTGCTTGTTCCATTCAGAGACCAGCTTTCCTCACTCACACCCACCCTTCTGCCATCACCCCTCTGCAGGGTCTTCAGACAGCAAGTCACCTTGACACAATGCTTTCCTGCAGTCTCATTTTAAAACCAGACAATCTCCCCAGGTCCCTGGTCCCACTGGAATGTTGTAGCAGTGACAGCCACCATGTAGGACCTTCTCCACTCCTTGCTCTGCTGCTTGTGTGGCTGCACTTGACACTCAGCCCTGCAGGAACTCACTACTTCTCTATTATACACAAGGAAACAGGCTCAGCAAGGTGAGCGAAGAGTTAACACGGGAGTGAGGCAGGGCAGTCGGTACCTGAAATCCGTGCTGTGGCAGGACCACGCTGCCTGCCTTCACCCCTAAAATAGAAGAAAACCAAGAGAGCACCCTGGTGATGCCAGCACCTATTGAAGGCATCGCGACAATGATGGAAGCCTTCCCTTTCTAGAACTGACTGGGTGGCTCACGCACATTCACACACCTCCCATCCTCTAACTGAGCGAACACAGAGAGTGGTTTTCACATTGATATGAAGTAAAGCGCAGCAGGCGTTCTGCTCAGCTGGCTGAGGCCTTCAGAGCTGCTCTCTGCTCTCCTCCCAGGTAAGCCGTGGGCTTTGGTGAGGAGAGTGATTCAGAACTGGACCGCCAGCCCCCAGACACCCTGGCACAGACTCTGCTGGTCACGCCAGTGCCTTTACCCGCGTATGCATGTCGTCCTCAGAACCTGCAGACACTGTTCTCAGCCACACTCGACAGCTTTAAGAAAACAGGGTCTACAGGGTCAGTAATTGGTGGGGTCCCCAGACTGAGCTCACAGGAAATCCCAAATACAGCCTCTCCACAGAAGGGCCCTGCTTTAAAAGTCCTTTCTTCTAAGGCTTCACATATGCTGCCTTCCACCACGCAGGCTCAAGCTCTACTTACAACGGATTTCCCCATTTGTCCCTGGACCCCAATACCCTAACAGCCCTCATTTCCAGCATAGGCCACAAAAAGGCAATTCTTACTATAATTACAAACACTGCATTTTCAAATAAGTACCAACCCCCTCGCTCCCCAGTGGACATTCAGCATGATACCTTTGAATAGAGTATTTTTACATTTAAAAAGAAGAATCAGTTTTTACAACTGTAAGACCCAAAATGAACTGCACTCCTGCCTCTGGGACCTTTGTGAAGCGACTGGCACTGGCTCGCTGAGCCGGCTGGGGCACCAGTCCTGGAGGCACCGCAACAGTAACAGCAACAGCTGGGGGGCGGTGGCGTGTACACACAGTGCCGGTCAGTGCGGCCCAGCCGAGGGCCAGGTCAGGGTGTTCAGCCCCACGCAAGGATGGCAGGAACAAGAGGGGCCAGGGCACACGGCTCTGACAAGGAGACCGTCTCTGGCTGGGAGGAGGGTGTCATCCACCCCAAAAGGAACGCAACAGGAGGAACAGGTTGTTTTGGTTTGTGTGATGATGAGACGGTATGTTCCATGTGGGGATGCTGATAACAAGTACCCAAATGGCTGCAGTCGCCAAATCCTCACGCTCACAGGACACTACAGCGGGGCTCTACATACCCGCACCACACATCCATCTAAAGCTCGGCTGGAACAGGGCATTCTGACAGCACGCACGCAGGAGGACTATCAGACGCAAGGAGCCGTGACACCACCCGCCCCTGCCCCCAGCTGAAGGCAAGCGAGAAGGGCCCCTGACGTTCATTAGTTCAGGCACAAGCCAGCTCTGAGCCCCAGGGAGGGAAGTGAGAGGAGACGGCACTGCAGCAAACCAGCCAGAAGCCTGGCTGAGGATGAAACAGGACCGGTCACTTGAGCAACTGGCAGAATGGAGAAGGGAGAAGCTAGAAAGGGGCAGCCTCACCCAGGTTTATGGGTAAGAGAAGAACAGTAGTATCAACTGCCTTGATGGTCTGGTAGGCCGGGGGTAAGGGCAGAGGTGGGGGTGGGAGGGTAGCAGGAAATTCATCCCGGTACAACAAAGGAGGAAAGGGAAGAAAATGATCAGGGACAGACATATAGCATTTATATGGTCTAAGTCGATCGTTTTTACAGACTCAAAAACATGTTTAGAGGGAGCCAAACATACTTTAAATTCCTATCTTGCTAGATTCTGAATTACGGCAAGGTTAATTCCATTCTCAAAGGGGCAGCAAATGCGAAAAAGCCAAGAACCAACTGCCCTGAGCTCCACTGGGCAGCACATCTCTTCTTAGGTCCTCAGTGAGCCCAGCAAAATCTGCACACCTTGAGTGGAACATTCAGTCCCGTGGACTGAGAGAATACGCCCAACTCCACACATCCCAACTGCGAGCTGACGTTGGCAGACTTCTTGCCAGCACTGACCTGCAAACACATACTGGTTGAACAGAAACCTTTAGTTTCCACATCAACCATTCCCTGAGTCAATGCCAGGTTGGCCATGACTTCTAGCTAATTGTACAGAGTAGGCAAGCTGCAGCTGCTCCAGTTTAGCTTCCACAAGTCCAAGTTCAGTCTTTGAGCACCACCTAGTGGCCTTTCAATAGCTGCGAATAATGATACATTTGAAGTAGAGGTACCTACAAAATTAAAAAGGCAAATACATACTGGAGACACAATGCAACCTAAGGAGACTATGAGCAAACAGAGAACATACTGAACTCGCTCCTCTTGAAGTCTTCCACATTCTCTGAAAGAGTCTTCTGATAAAATATGCATATAGGTTTAAAAAAAATTTTTTTTTCTTCAGAGAAAACCCAGAAGAAAAAGCTCTAGTAATGACTGCTGGTATTCTAGAAATATGTCCTCTATAGTGGCAAGATTTCCAGTCTAAAATACAGTGTCATTCTGCTGAAGCTTTTTCCAGTGATCCTGTACACTGCTCTCTGGAGTCCCCTTGTCTTCATGGGAGCTGGGACCACCACGGCTACCTCAAGTTAGCCCCAATTCTCTTCTTCCCAGGATAGGCAGCACTTTAAAAACAAGACCCTCACACTGCTAAATGTTCAGCTGGGGCCTCCCGATTCAGAGAACCAGCCTGCAGCCACCCTCCCACTCTGGTGACCCTGGGCCTCTCCTCATCTCCTCCCCCACACCCCTCTGTGAAAATGACTACTGACTTACTGCTAAGAAGTGCCCTGCTCCTTATCTGGTTGGTCAGACAACAGTCAAGGCCAGGCCCACTGGTAATGAGTTACTCACTGACCTCAACTGTGGGTGGCATACATGGAGTACTGATTACACAATGACGGGGAACTGAACATCTGTAGGCTAACAGCTCGTTCAAGTCTGTCGGAAATAACCAGCAGACCTTACAGGTCGTTCCAATGCAGTCAGAAAGCCTACAGGAACATCCTGGGGAACAGCAGACTAAGGCCCAGAAGACTTGGGTGCACACTCTAGCTCTTCCACTTCATCCAGCATGCCACCTGGGCACATCGCTCCACTCCCACCTGTAAATGCAACAGTGAGGACAGTGACAGCACGTAACTGCAGGGAACTCAGCAGCATGGTCAGCTCATTACAGACACTCTGTCAACCTCAGCAGAAAATCAAGAGCTAAGGGATAGTGGGAAGAGGAAAAAGGAAATGACTTTATGGGGAACAGTCTGGAAAAAAAACCAAAAAATGTCAGTATCCTAAGAAAAAATGTTAGCTTAAGTTCCTGAAATTGAGTTTTAGACATTTTGTGAATACTGAAATTCCATTTTTAAAAAAAAAAGAATATAAAAGATTAAAATTAACTATCTTATTGTCTAGGATTTTCTCTTAAAAACTAACTATCAGGGGGCCTCCCTGGTGGCAGAGTGGGTTAAGCAACGCACTATGAAGCAGACCGCAGCCACTGCAGCACGAGTTCGATCCCTGCTGCCGGCCAGGGAGGGGACCCACATGGCACGGCAGACCTCTCCTGCTGTGCCCGCTGCTCCCCTCAGCAGTGTACTTCCGTTGATCTGCCTGTTCTGCTCCCCGCTCTCTGTGGTGAATCCTGTCACAACTATCAGGGCTAGGAATGGGGGTAGGAAGCAAAATAGAAACGACAAAAGCAAGTATCTCAACAATTACAGGTTTGGTATGTCACATATTCTAGGTTGAGCCTTATCTCCTGAAAAAGTTCAGTGACCACAAACGGATCCAGTACCACCTCGTGCAACAGCAGTGCAGGTACAAAGGCCATTCCAACTCCCTGTAAGTAGTTGCCACTCGCCATTATTGAGTCCTGGTTAAATAAATTTTATCACTAGACTCAAAAGTCAATTATTTATGACTTGCAAACCGACCAATATTAATACTCCTTCAGATTTTTTGTTATCACTTTTGGTTCTATTAAGTTCGCCAAATAACATACCATGCCCATCCCCAGCCTAAAATCCATGATTTATTCATACTGAATTACAGAGTCAAAAGAACCAAAATCAGGAAGGGCAGCCACAAGGGAGAGGGTGAAAGTTTAAACCTCACCTCAGGTCCAACCTATCACTGTCGGTTATCTATTTTACTTTCTTTTAAGGCAAATAATCAAAAGTTGACTGTAATAACCACCTTTTCCCCCACAGGCCTTTTTGTTTCGCCACTGTTGGCATCACTTACTACTCAGATCCATGAAGCTAGCAGTTCTAGAAAGTGCCCGCCCCAAACCGTCTTTCCACAGGAGCTGGTGGGACTGCCCAGAAGGGCTCATGAAGTGGCACTAATGCCAGAATGGTTCCATATCACTTCTGAAAAAGCTCAAACATCAAGAGTTGAATGAACATTCAACTTTCTGGTAAAATCTGATGATATACAAGAAAACTGGGTGATGAATATCCTTTCTTATATTTCAAAAAGACAGACACAGTAGTAATTCACACATGTTGCCACAAGTCATTCAAACATAACGACCTCTTAACTACCAGGGTAAACTTGGAAGTCAATGTCAATGATTTTTATATGCATTTTATGCATCAAATTAGACTTCCATAAAATTAAGAGTTAGTGGTCACATTATCATGTTAACCCCATGCAAATGGCAAGGTGTAGACATTCAAAGGCTCTTTAGGCCCTTAATCAACATTCTGTCATCTTGCCAAGTGTCCAGAACATTATCCAATTGCCTTTCGTTTTCACTTTGGAAGAACAGTTGATCTTGGTTACCTGATAAGGTAATGACAGCAAAATCCACCACTATACACTGACTATTAAAATCAGTTTAGCTTTTACAAGAGGAGGGGCCACAATTTAGCTCTACAAAATAGACAACAGCTATCAGCAAGGACATTATGCATAATGAATTAGGTGAAGACTGAACTCTTACCCCACACCAATGGATTTTTTGCAAACAGGTGCATTACCATCTTAGCTTCATGCCGCACCACCAGCAACTGCTACTTTAGACAACTTGAAGAGGAAATGGAAAATATCTGAGAAATCATTTCCCAAAGGGGAAGAGTATAAATACGATTTATAAACCACCAAACAAGGTTCAATCGTAGAACACATTTTTGTTTACATTTAAATAAATATGCACACAGGATTTCAGTTTTCTGAGCTCATTTCACATTTAACGATCTTCTTGCTGCTCTCTCCAGCAATAATTTTAGCAATAAAACCAGTGCGCAAAATCATACATTAAACAGGTCTTGACTAAAATTCATAATTAAATATTACCAGCTATACGTCAATTTCCTCATAGAACAGTTTCTTGAGCTAAGACCTCAGTTTACCTAGTTCTCTTTTACTGGAACTTTAACTCATTTTATTTGGGCACTTGGCTCATCTCTCTCCTTGCCCACCATTATTTACACTTCTTTAAAATAAAATACACTGACACATGATTTTAAAAGTCTAAGACATAATATACAAAATAGCTGTATTAAAAAGCATTTGACAGAATACAGACTTGGGGTATGACAACATTCCTTAGAAAACATCCAGGAAAAGTTTAACGTTCATAAAAAGAGCGTGTTTAATTCCAAGCATACCCTGCCCACTCTCGACCATGTGTGCTAATGGAGGGGGCACGGGCACAGACCACCCTGTCACCTGGCTGCCGGCTGACTGATGAACGTGGGTATACGGAAAAGTTAGTAACAAGCTAGTCAGGTTTTCACGTGTCTTTTTCTCAACTGCTGGCTCAGCTACTCCTACTGAAAAATGGAAATACACCCCTCCCTGACACACAAACCACCACGCCCCCCCGCCCCCAGCCCTTTTTTGTTTAAGCTCATACTTCCTACAGGTTAGGGGTAGCAGTTAGTTGTTTTGGCTACGTGCTCACTTCCTCTCTGTCTCCTTAAATGAGAGTTTACAGTTAAGAAGAAACAGCCAATGGCGCAAAATACCGACAGAACATACACCGTGAGGGAGGCACTGCCACCGAAGCGAATGCAGTGCCCACTGGAGCCACGGGGGCAGGGCCTGCAAGCAATTAAGAGCTGGGGGCGGGTCAGTCTTCGTTCACAGCTGTCTTCCCTTCCTAATTTATATTTCACTTGTGGGCATTCAAAAATTAGTGTGCATTTATTAAGTACAGACTTAATGATAGCACGAGTGGTCCAGAAATGTAAACATCCAAATAAATAGCACTGAGATCAAAAAATGGCTGTGGATAGTATCCAAGAATTCAAAAAGAAAGTACTGAGCTCTGAACTGTTTCCTTCCCCTTCTTTCCCAAAAGTCAGTAATAAACATAAAAAGGACACTCCTGGTAGAACCAGTGAAACACCAATGCGAACCTGGAGTCATACCCATCTCAAGGGAAGTTTGTGTAGTGGGTCTGGCTCCGAACAAGCTGAGTATGTTCCATCGTTTTAGAAAAGTAAACCCCCGAGTGGGAGAATATGACAGGAGGAGAAGAGGAAGGGAATTCCAACAATGCTGCTTCTCTAACCTCTACACAAACCCTGGTGTTACTTGGCTACCTACCCACTGCACTATTTTACAGGAATACTGAGAACTGTCCACCACTGCATCGTCTGTTGATAGATTTTAACGAAAGCTCGTGCACTTGCAGCTTATCTAACTGCAGTGTGCCGGCAGTGAATGCTATCAGGGGCTCCACAGGGAAAATCAGAAAACACTGCAGGGGCCTGAATGAGACAGTCTGTTTGAATCACCAGCCAACAAGAACCTGAGAAGCTGGCTGCAAGACCTGCTGGGAACGAGCTTGGCTAAGTCTTAGATGGAATAAGACGAGCCACTCCCAACTTAACACTGTTACTGCGAGTTGGCTCCTTCCTCTGAGCCTTAACTTTTCTTTTCCTGTCAAGCATTGACTTGGTGCACTAAAACAGGATAAAATCTATTTACTCAATCCAAAACAGGCATCAAGAAGAGCCAAACCAAGACGCTTTATCTTAAGAAATAGAGAAAAGCGGTGCAAAGTGAGTGCACATCAAGGGTTATAGCAAAGTACATGATAGCTGTTAACACAGGAGTACAGGTCCACCACATAGTCACAATAGAGCCGAATTACTTGATCAAAAGGCAAGAGATGGCAATGCAGTTTGTCAATAGAAAAGGAATGGGAAGACGTGTATTTTTCACTGGACATAAAGGTATAACACATACTCCTTCCCATTTTGGTTACATTTCCATGTAACTTTCAGATAACGTATAAGGCACAGGCCTAGAAAACCCTATTAACACCAGGTATCTACTTCTGCTCTAGATAGAAACTAGACCATCGCAAACTTATTCAACAGGTGACGGGATCTGCCCCCATCTTCACTTCTGGCCTGCACCTTTTGAACTATACCTGCGATCTTTATGGCTACAGGATCCTCTGAAACTGGAACAAGCCCTTCTTTGACTTCAACCTGCTTTTCAGAGACCATGGGAGAGGTGGCAGGAGGGGGATATTTAGTTTCCACAGAAGCCACCGGCAAGGAGGAAGCAGGCTTAGAATCATGAAACAGACTGGCCCAAGACTTGGCAGGCTGACTGCCGGGCAGAGCGCCTGCAGAGACCTGGGGATCAGCAGGCGAGCACAAGCTGTCGGCTTTCACCAGGTCTGAGTCCGTGCTCTCCCCAGGGTGCGACACCACCCCATTGGCAGCTGAGCCCTGGCCCGAGGATTCAAGTATCTGTCCGTTAGCAACTCCAAGGTTTTCAGTTGTATCGGTCCCAACACAAGACTGAGCCACAGCTGTCCTCAACAGGCTGTCCCCGCCAGCCTCTGCAGGGAGACAGGACTGTTCACAGTCAGCCCTGTGGCAGCCCTCAGGCTGCCCTGCAGTCCTGGCACCGCCATCAAGGGCTCCGGGGAAAGAACCACCAGGCACAGCGTCATTGATGAAGCCCATGGGGTCCTGAGGGCTGCTACAAGTTCTGGGGGAGACCGGCGGGGGCATGTGGCCCATCACCTCCACATCCTCTGTGCCCGTGCTGTTCAGGACTGCTGGACTGGCATGACCATTGACCAGGGCCTCCGTGGAAACACCACCCTCGCTGCCATCTTTCAAGTAACTGTAATAGCCAGGCGGGCGCTTCTTCTTCTTTTTACGTTCCCTTTGTCCTAGACCCCCCGAAACACCATCGTTTTCCAGCACATCCCCCTCGGCGTTAGATCCACTGTCCAACACCAGGCTGGAATGTGGGTACTGGCAATCAACGGAGCTGCAGTTCACGCCTTTATCTATGTCAGCAGGAGTCTTTTTGGAAGTTGTGCAACTAAGAATAAATTCAGGGGCCTGAGGATTCAATGTGCTTGAAATACTGTAGTTGGGCGTTCTCGGCAAGGTGTCGCTGGGGCCAATTACTTCATTAACACCAAACTCAATTCTCTGGTATTCTGGTCCTGGACAAAAAGAAACTGGTCAGTAAGCATCCCATTAGTTAAGAACAGAGCTATACAGACAATAAAAGCAACAGTGATTATTTCTTCTTAAAAACTGAAAGCTTACTCTTCCTAAATAACAAAGTTAAGATATTTCATTTATGTGCTGGACAAGTCATTTGCTGAAATAACTATAAATTTGTTTAATTTACAAATTTGAAAAAATTTAAGCCTATATCTTCCACTACTAGGGTAGCTAAGGAGGCTTTCAGAAGTCAAGAAATTAAAACAAAAAAGCAAATAATATTTTGCCAGTTTAAGAACACTCCTCATGAAGTCTGAGTCTATTGGCTTTATGCCTGAGATTAAAGAATATATACTGGGGACCTCCCTGGTGGCTCAAGGGGCTAAGGCGTAGCACTATGAAGCTATCGTTAGCCAGTGCAGCATGAGTTCGATCCCTGGCCAGGGAGCTGACCCACATGGCACCTCTCCTGTCTCACCCGCTGTCCCCCTCAGCAGTATATTTCCATCAATCTGCCTGTTCTGCTCCCCACTCTGTCTCTGGTGGATCCTCTCACCTCCCACACCTCTAGGCTCTTGTGTGCATAAACAAAGAGGAAATACTTTTAAAAATACATACTGAACAGCGTAATTTTTTTAAAAATCTACAACTAACTGAGAGGCTTAAAGTCAATGCTACATATATTGCTTCTCTAGTTGCTTTTACTTAATAATTCAAAAAGAATTCACTACACAAAAAGTAATCCTCTATAAATTATTTGTCTCCTGATCTTCTCCACAGATGACCACAACGGAAGTCTGAGAATGGCCTTGCATGGATGTGTCTAAGTGTCCACTGAAAGACACACTCAATTTATCTCCATGGGTGGTAAAGGCACTTCCGAAACACTAGAATGTAACATCAGGACTAGTAATTCTTAAAAATCTTCTCGGAACAGTCAGTACTTCTCCCAACTGAGAACAATATGCATTCCATCTATTCTAAGATATATATATTTTTTAATAGCTCACACCCCTGAAAATGAGGCTGAGTTTTAGAATCCATTGTGTCTTTTGACACAGTGCACTAGTGTCATCTTACATGTGATCAAATAGCTGTAAATTCTGAGAACATTTTTCTTGTATTTCATATTTCATGGCACTGAAGAGTTCTCCCACGTCTACACAAGTGCCAATGTTTTCAAGATACGTACTTCAAGTAAAACAAAACAGAAAACCAAAAGAATCATGTGCAGAAAACAGCACATATTTGACCTGGAAAGTCTTTTTAGAGGTTAAAAGAGAAAGCCCCACAGGGGTTAATTATGTACAAGTTAGTCCGAGGGCAGGGGCCTCCTGTTTTGGTATCACAGCCCGCTGGGGGCAGTGGGGCAGGCACACTCCTACCCGACAACTTACAGTTCCTGAAAAAAGAAGACTGCTGATGGCCACACCTCACACCAGGGTTACATATAAAGGCAACAACCTGACGATTTTAACCCACTGGTTACTGAGTACTGATAAAAATAACAACTTTGTTTCCCTTATCTTGAAAACAATCACTAAAGAGAAATTACTTTATTATTACACCTAGAGGTCAACATTATTTTGCTTCCAGGCACCATCTAGTCCATGATGCTCTGAGGCGGCAATGCTGCTATGTGAACTGGAATGATGCTCCTGAAGGGCGTGGCTCTCGCGGCGAGGCTGTCCTCTGGAGACTTTGCTGGACATTGTGAAATCATATTAAAACTAAGCATGCGCTCTAGCATGTGGCTTGGGCAAGATTTTTACTATTTCCAGTAGATACCGAATCTCAATTCTTAAATCTTATCATAAGACATTCCAAAATGTGACAAGACATTAATGGAACCATTTCAATATCTACAGCTATTATCAAAATATTTACTCAGCACAGTCTGATCAGATGCCTAAATGGTAGATTTCCTACCCAGAACAGTTCTTTTTCCTGCCCAGTCTCCAGGAACACGCCTCATGGACACAAGTGTGTCCGTGCACGTGCAGGGTAAGGAGACGAAGGCAGTCTGCTATGTCAGGGTGGAGGAAGGCCTGACAAAGTCTGCTTTCAACAACACAGACCAAACCTTGGGTGAAGAGGAGCTCACACAAAGATCCTGAGGGCAGTGGGTTTGTTAGGGAAAGGAGAACCAACTTTTTCCTTCTCGACTGCTCACTGCAGTCTCTGCAGAGTTGTGGAAGGGGCCTGGGTGCTGCAACCTTCAAGAGTCCACGACTGTGAGAACCACTGCTTAAACAGCCACCTCAGCTGATTTTGCCAATTAATTCTTAGCAAGAGTGGGGGTTACACATTCGGAGGGGTAGGGTCCATACCCCAGGGAGTTAATTTTACTAGGGCAGCAAACTCCCAGAACTAAGAAGACAGTGTAAAGGGAGGGTGAGATTAAGGCCTCAAGAAAGAATGCTTCCAGTCACAAAAATAGTGACAAACTTTAATCAAACACTATACAGAGATCAGTGGGGAATTGGAAGGATAACTGGATGTGGAAGGAGGTGGGTAACAGGCTATTTCAAGCTTTAGAAGCTGACTAAACAAGACAGAGTTCTGTCTGCAAGACACGCTGTGATGAGAGGCCTCAGCAAGGAGCTTGCTGTAGATGGTGGCAGGGGGAGAAGAAAGCATTTGTCTGAAAACATAGACATTACACTGCACAGTCACTAAGCACAGAGCTAAGGTTTCTGCCACTCAAAGCTAGCCTCAGTTAGGCAGGAGCATGTTGGCACAGGGGGCAGGCACTGCTGGAAACCTCAAAGGAAGCAGGAGAGCAGAAGTCTCAGGGCTTTAGGCTAGGTTGGTCACTACAGCAGAGGTGCTGAGAATTCAGCAGTGCCGGTGGCCGAATACAGGATGGACTTGAAGGAAGTGCAGAGAGTGGGAAAGAGGGCACTAAGGGTAAGTGAACAGAAACCACAGTCTGGCAGGAGGGGTGTGGGAAAACAGGGGCCACCAATCTCCAG
Source organism: Galemys pyrenaicus (assembly GCA_019455555.1). Classification (NCBI taxonomy): domain Eukaryota; kingdom Metazoa; phylum Chordata; class Mammalia; order Eulipotyphla; family Talpidae; genus Galemys; species Galemys pyrenaicus. The sequence continues at coordinate 1,451,516 of JAGFMF010011775.1, read as the reverse complement.
CAGCTACCCCTGGGAAGGAAGCATAGTCATGAGCCAACCAGAAAGCAAGAACAAGAGGAAAGGGACACAGCCCCACCCTGAGCACAGAGAGCTGGGCAGCCTGATCCACAATGTGTAAAGCACAGGAGACAAGTATAGCCAACTCAGGGCTGGGCAGCCAGAAAGGTCACAGGGCCTCCTGCTTCACATCCAGCCTAAGTCCATCAGTAGAACTGTCTTTTCCCTCCTGGTCCGCTACATCACAGTTATATACATTACTAACAATTATATACACTTCTAACAATTGTAAACAGAATCACTTTTTTATTTTACTCTAGACATACAGGTAAAAGTCTTTATTTTATAACTAAAATCCTTTTCACAGACCTGACTAGGCTAAACAAATAGGGAACCAAATTCCAGGATCTCAAAGAAATGGCTCAGCTTTCAGCCTCCCGAGGCCAACAAGGGTCTTTACCGTGATCCAAGCTGAAAGCATCTGACAGAGCTGACTTCTGCAGCAGTGGCCTGCAACCACTTGAACTCTGCTGTATTTCAACACTGAGCCTTAATGCAAAATTGGTACATCTCAGGATTCACCATCTCTAGTAATCAGCTGTGTCTGTGCAGAACCAAATAAAGTAATAGACAGGAGCTGAAAAGGTTACCTCAACTCCCAAGAGCATTTACAATAGACAGAACATGACCACAAGCTGCAGGACAGATGGGAGTAGCCACTGGACCTCACAGAGGGCATGGCGCGGAGCAGTGCCCACTTAACTAACTTCTGTAAAAAGCCTGTGCTCTGAACCACAGGACACGTGCAACTGAGAACTGTTCAGAATAAAAATAGAATTCAGCAACCATATTCCTAACTAATCTGGGCCTGACTCTCTGAAGCACAGGATGTACTGCAATTCACTAGTCAGTGGTTTGGAGAGGAAATCTGCTATCATTTACAGCGAAAGCATCAAGTCACAGGAAAGATATCTGAAAGTACAACTTCCAGGCAGCCTGTCCACTCAGCACCTACAGACAGTTTGCACAGGGAGATGTGAGAACGAGCTTACCATCAGGTAGTTCATCCACAGCCTGTGCGCCACATGCCACGGTCCCATTGTATGGAGGAAGCTGGAGGGAATCAGAAAGCAAATCTTAATTCAACAGAATGTTATAACATCCGACGTGCTGTTTCATTAAGGCAATACTTCATTAAAACTCTACACCCATGCAACTTCTTCTCATGACACTATTTTTACCAAAACAATTGATAAGAGTGTCAGTAGATGAAGCCTTAATCTTAACTTCAGGGAAAGAACATCATAAATGCTTTTATTTACTGTTAATTAAACAGATCAAAAAAATGAGGCAAAAAATAGACTTCAAGGCCTCCCTGGTGGCGCAGTGGGTTAAGCAACGCACTAAGAAGCAAGCCACAGCCACTGCAGCACGACTTCGATCCCTGCTGCTGGCTGGGAAGGTGACCCACATGGTGCAGCAGACCTCTCCTGCCTCACCCACTGCTCCCCTCAGCAGCGTGTTTCAGTCAATCTGCCTGTTCTGCTCCCCACTCTGTCTGATGAATCCTCTCACCTCCCGTGACTCTGGCCTGTACCCCAGCTCTTATGTGGGTAAATAAATTATTAAAAAAAAAAAAGACTCCAGTGGACATGCAAATCAGATACAATAAATGCTTATGCTATTCCTCCAGTTTCAAGGATGTTAGCGACCACCCATAAATACCACAGCCACCTCTCTGTGTGGATCCACTAATAAGGGGCTCTTAGTGACATCTGCACTTCCTGTTGACAGCCACCACAAGCTAGCAGGAGACAGGACCAGGCCCACTGGGAGAGCAGAGCAGGCCTGATGGGATGAGAAAGTCCAGCAACCATGGCTCCTCACAACACAGTGCCTTAAATAATTGATTTGGGCCTCCCTGGTGGCACAAGGAGTTTGCACAGCACTACGAAGCATCTGCAGCCACTGCAGCACAAGTTCAATCCCCGGCCAGGGAGGTGATCCACATGGCACAGACCTCTCCTGCCTCGCCCGCTGCTCCCCTCAGCAGTTTATTTCAGTCTATCCGCCTGTTCTGCTCCCCACTCTGTCTCTAGTGAATCCTCTCAACCCCTGCACCTCTGGCATGTACCACATTTCTTGTATGCATAAATAAATACATGTTTAAAAAAAATAACTGAATTGATGGCTAGAAATCACTTTCTGTGTTTGGAAAAAGCAAACCGGCTTTCTTTGTAGAAAGTATTATGAATATCCCAGACTCTTCTTCCAAGTCATTCCATAACACTGTAGAGTTAGAAAAGGTTCAAGTGGGTGTGTTTGAGATTAAGAAAGGGAAGGGGCAAGGAAAGTGGACAATTACTACCCACTCAAAGACGTGACAAAAGAACAGCACAATTACATCCTAATACAGATTTCTCAAAGTCAGCTCGCTGTGGGACACAGGGTGCTGGGTGGGTTCTGGAATCAGCCAGGGTGGCACCCAGTGACTCTCATGGCCATGACTATAGGAGAACTATTGCTTAGTTGGCTCCCACAGCTGATTTCTCTAACAAACTTTTAGCAAGTCCTCAACCATCACAGACATAATGTCTTGGTGCTGCAAGTGACCCAGGAAGTTCTCTTCCCAGTGAACTAACAAGTAAGAAGCCAAGAACACAGGTGACTCCAAAACAACTGAAAGCTTTCAGAACTTGAGAGCAGCGCATGTTCCCAGCACGTGGGGACACACCCCATGCTCACGTTGACAGGAAAGGAGCAAGTTTTCTGTGTGCTGACTTGTAGTCAGACCATCGCACACACACACGCCACTCAGACAACTGCAGGCACTGCTGGCACAAGACACGGAGCAGATGGAGTGTCAGGGGAAGACGTGAAGCAGCTTCAGGACCTGCTGCAGTCACAAAAGACATCAGAAGCTCCCAGACACAAGCCTTCTCCTTTTCTACCAATGATACAAAGGCGCCCCCTAGTGCTGAGAACAGTACAATATTAAAGTACTAAAGGTAGGGTTTGGGTTTTGTTTTTAATCACTGATTTTAAAATCTAGTAAGTGCTAAAAATCAAAACAAAAACAAAAACCTTCTATCACTCTAAATTCTTCCATCTTTTCTACCTTCGACCCTCATTTGTTAGCTCTGTTTATTCACTGGAAACAAAATCTCTCAATAAAATCTCCTTACGAATGTCTTCTAACAGTCTTATCAATATGATATACTAGTTAAAAAGGACTTCCTTAAAAATCCCATTACCTTTAAGAAATTAAATAAATTAGTTAAAATTAAAAATCTAATCCTAGACGGGGTAGAGGCAGGATCTTAAAACAGACCACCCAGCAGTAACTCCTTGGGTTACTACTGTGTTGAAAACACTTTGTTTGACTTCCTAACCTGCGAAGAGCATAACTGCAGGATTTACTAGAAGCTGGAGTAAGGACTGGCAAAGAAATGTGTTTCGATTTCACACTCACAGGCACATGATACCTTTAATTCAACAATCTCCCACCACTCATGAAAACACTCTAGGAAGTGAACATAATACATAGTAACATCATAAAAGAAATGTTCAAAGTTCCCTCTTCCAAAGCAGAAACATAAAACCACACACAAATGCAAACTCTGCAGTGTAAAACCTACAATTCATTTACAATGATACAGAAAACGAAACCTAAAAACTTAGTCTGAAAATAGTGCTCTGCTGCAGTCGTGTGAAGTCAGTACTTGGGTCCTCTGGGAATGTGATGTTTTAAAAATGTTTTGTTGTGGCCAGCAATTCTTATGCTCTCTGCCTAAAAAACCCTTAGGAACCTGGAATCTCTCCTCTGAAATCCTATGAAGACACCAAGCAACCAAGAGTAACTCTTAACTGACCCTCTCTCTCTCTCTCCCTCTCTCTCTCTCTCTTTCCCTCCCTCTTTCTCTCTCCCCCCCACCTCACCCCTACAGTTAGTGCACTCTGTGGTCATGGATCACTTACAAAGCTCAGCTTGTTATAGGGTAAGGAGAGGAGCACCCCAGAGCCCCCAAACCTGCTTTTTTTAAATGGGTTTTGTTATTTGTTGTATTAAGATAAACATATAAGGTTTTTAATGGAAAGGAATTTTAATATAATTAGGGTATAATATAGAAAGGATAAAGAATATAGTTATTAAGTATTTAAAGTTATTTATTTGGGGCCTCCCTGGTGGCACAGTGGGCTAAACAACACACTATGAAGCAGACCACAGCCACTGCAGCACAAGTTCGAACCCTGATGCCTGCCAGGGAGGGGACCCATATGGCACAGCAGACCTCTCCTGCCGCACCCTCTGCTCCTCCCCTCAGCAGTTTACTTCAGTCCATCTGCCTGTTCTGCTCCCCACTCTGTCTCTGGTGAATCCTCACACCACCCCCACATCTCTGGCCTGTACCCCAGTTCTTGTGTACATAAATAAATAAATCTTTTTTAAAAAAAGTTATTTATTTTTGAGGGTAAAAGTCTAAATAGGATTAGCTTAAAGCAAGGTTTAAAAGTTTGTTGTAAGGATTTTTTAGTAAACTTATAGAAAAGGGTTAGAGAGAGATAAATTTAGGAGGAAAAGAGTAAAATTAAGATGAAGTTGTTATTGTTAGTTTTTTTATGGGTTTCTCAGTCCAAGACCAAAAAGCAAGTGCAGTTTTACGTTTCTTTGTTCCACATGCCTCCTTCAGGTCTCATTGCTGCTTTCCATCCTGAGTCCTTCTTCCTCCCTTCCTTCTGTCCTCTTTATCTCCTCTCTCCAGCATCTTATTATCCCTGCTCAGCTCCACCCACTTACGGTGGGCGGAACCGGGATTCTGGAACTTCCCCCTTTCCTGAGGACCACCCAGTTACAAACTGGCTTTGTTTCTCCTGATTCTGTTAAACTACTGACCACTCTATGTTGCCAATGCAAGTAACCTAAAATAAGTAAACCAAAAAGAGAGACAAAAACCACTCTCAGCTGAGGGGAAGGTTGCTTTTGTAGAAAGAGAATGTTTTCACATTGAAACACCCTTCATTTTCAAACCTTTGTTTCTCAGTGTTGGCTGAGAAAAATGCTTTATCCCGTTCCTGGTATCCTAAAAAAGCACATGAACAACAGGGCTGAGTTCTAATCTGTGTCACAGCCACATGGCAGACACAGTGCAGATCTCATGAGGTCCTGAAGGGCAATTATTTCTCTTTAGAAAAAAAGCCACCCGATCCTGCAGGTCAAGCAAGGTGACGTGAGCCACATGCCCAAAATCCAGATCCGCACCCCTACTGGCAAAGTCCACATCCTGTGTGAGTTAGTATTTCCCTAATGCAGACCCTGAATGATGAGGAGGATATTTGGCAAGAAAGCTCAGTCCACGCACGGTCACTCACTTTCACTAGCCTGCCTTTCCCAAGGTACTGGTAGTCCTTGTACCTCCCCAAGCTCAAAGCATGATCAAAAGTTAAAAAAAATAAATAAGCCCAGACACACTTCTAAGAATTCTGACTCATTTTAATGAGAAAGTGATTACTTCTACAAATAAAGTTTGACTAAGTTGACAGTCTTCAGATCTACTAAAGCACCGCACACTAGTTATCACACCAACATTAGTGAGTCCCTAACATTTCTGTGAGATAAATGAGCATTCTGTTGGAGTTGTTTTCTTTGGGGGACAGTGAAATGAAGGCAATTGCCTAAGGCCACCAAGCTCTTTCAAGGCAGCATGAGGAAGAAACCACTCTTCAGACTTGAAATACATTTTATATTGAATAGTTTTGTATAAAATCACAGGAAAGACCACATTGTTATTCTGACACCTACTTACAAACAGGCACTCATGGATGTACACACAAAATCTACAAACTGTTGGTGCTGGGCTTCCTCAATTCTCAGACCTTAATTGCAAAGAATACAATTAGCCTGTGGTATTGTTGGGAAGAGCCAGACATTTTACTGTGATACAAAGACAGAAATTAGAAAGTTAGCTTTCACTATTTGCTGGCTCAGATCCCTAAGTACTTAAAATTGTACTTGACATCAGTGAATACAAGAGACAGAGATTGTATTGAACTAAATTTATTCATTTTCTAAATTTATTCATTTTCTAAAACAAAACCTGATACGAACTTTGTTTTCTTTGATTTCTTTCTTTTTCCTAGAGTGAAAGAGAAGAAAAAAGAAGTAACATATCCTTTTAACAACTGCATAGCTTAAATAACACTTTCATTATGTTCTCATTTAACCCTACTTTGAAAACTCTGAAGTTGCTTTAGAATTCAAGTAGCCAGGAAGAGAAGATTACAGTACTCACTAAGGTCACATGTAAGGGACCTGGCCAGACACCAACCCCACCTATCTATACTGAAGAGTTAGCTTCTCTTGCCCCAGTTTACAGAAGAGAAGTCTGTACATAAATGCTTAGTGTTTGTGCAAATGCATAACCTTGTAGATTTACTAAGGGATCAAACAGTTTCATTAAAAGTTAGTTTACTTGATATATACATTTCTTCTCTATTTTTTTCCCTTTTCCCAAAATCTCAACTGATTCCTATTTAAAACATATATCTGAAAAAAAGTTCCAGGTTAAGTTTTTATTAAACTAAATAGAAACCATGAATCACATAAAGAATGAACATAAAAGAAGACCTGAACGGAGAAATGGATCACATCATGATTAGGTTATCCATCATAAAGATGTAAAATGCGACTCCAATAGAAATTTTAATAGGATTTTTCATGGAACTTGACGTGCTGATCATAAACTCTTAGGGAAGAATTAAGAATGAAGGATACCGGGGACCTCCCTGGTAGAGGGAGCAGGGATTAAATCTAGGCACAATCTAAGTATCACCAGTCACTACAACATGAGTTCAATGCCCAGCCAGGGAGCCGACCCACACGGTGCATCAGATCTTTCCTGCCTTGCCTGCTGCTCCCCTCAGCAGTGTATGTCATTAGATCTGCCTGTTCTGCTCCCCACTCTGTCTCTAGTGAATCCTCTCACTCCCTACACCTCTGACCTACACCCCAGCTCTTGTACACAGAAGTTAAAATAAAAAAGAACAGTCAAAATACTTGTGATCAAGTACAAGAAAAGCTAGACTGATTAGAAAGCTGTAGCTGTTAAAACACATGGCAGTGACAGAGACAAAAGTAAAAGCTTCAAAAGTAAAAGCTTCGGAACAAGGGACCAGGAACAAATGAGAGCAGCTATGGAGCTGAGCTGACAGGGTAAACGACTTCTCTGAAGGTGGTGCTAGGACAGCTCGGTTTAGCCATGGAGACAGAGCTACATTTCCCACCTCGTTCATACACGTAATACCTTTCTGTTGTATTATGTACTAAAGAGAAAACAAAAACCTTAAAACCTTTAGAGGAAAACAAATGTATTTATTACTTCAGGGAAGAGAAGGATTTCTTGGAGAATGAAAAAAAATTCACAAAACATGAGGAGAATCAATACAGTTGATATTAAAAATGTGCTTCCCTTACCCAGGGGGAAAAAAGTGCATCAAATATGAGGTTAAAAGGAAGAGATACCTGTAATAAGCAAAACCAACAATTATTATCCTATAAGTCAATAAGAAAAAGACAAGTCACTTGATAAAAACTATGGACAAAGGACAAAGGATCAGGCAATTCTCAGAAGCAGAAATCTACACTGCCAACAGGCATATAAAACTAACAAAACAAACTCACTGTCCATAAACTGGAAAATGTAAATGAAAACTGATTTATTACTCATCAGAATAACAAAAAGTTTAAGGATGCCTATACTAATAATTTGCAGGATGTCTACAATGAGGTCAGAAAACTCATGCACAGCTGATGAGAATGAATACAATCAAAACAACTCAGAAAACAAAAGAGCAATTTCTAGAGTATTTCCTAGAGAAAACAACAGAGGAGCATGAAGAAACATGGCAAAATATGCGTAACAATGGAAGAACTAAAAAACTGCATGCTCCTCAACAGGAAAAAAAGATAAATAAATCGTGGTATGCCCGATCAAAGTATTTAGCAATTAAAAAGCAAAGAAGAAAATTTATCAACATAAAGAATATGTTAACTTAAACTACAAAATGATGAGTATAGTATGAAACCATTCATGTGACCATTTTTAAAAACATATTTACATTTTACATTGTTGTTCCTTTTTGCACAAGGTTTCATTTCTCCCCTCAGGTGTAATCCCCATAAGATTCCCATCATCACATTGCCAGTGAATCACCACATGACGTTTTCTGTTTTGTTTTAAAGATTTATTTATGCATACAAGAACTGGAGTACAGGCCAGAGGTGTGGGGGATGAAAGTACCTGCCAAAGACAGAGTGGGAAGCAGAACAGGCGGATCCACCGAAATACACTGCTGAGGGGAGCAGTGAGCGAGACAGGAGAGGTCCTCTGTGCCTCCCTGGCCAGGGTTCAAACTCATGCTGGAGTGGCTGCAGACAGCTTCACAGTGAAGGTGCTTAACCCCACCTTGGCACCAAGGAGTCCCCATCATGTGACACTTTCCAACCACATAAAACACTACAATGTCCTTTCTGTAGATGCATACCCATGTGGTGACAGAGTGAAGAAACAATACTTGCAATTTCAGCAGTCTGTATTTCAGGGGAAAAAGGGTAGTGAGTGGCCTCTCTGGTGGCTCAAGGAGTTGAGCACCACACTGTGGGGCTTCCACAGCCACTGCAGCCTGAGTTTGATCCCCATCCAGGGAGGGGACCCACATGGCACAGCAGACCTCTCCTGCCTTGTCCGCTGCTCCCCTCTGCAGTGTATTTCAGTTGATCTGCCTGTTCTGCTCTGTATCTGGTGAATCCTCTCACCTCTTGCCCCCACCCCGCCCCCACCCCACCCCCCGCACTTCTGGTCTATACCCCAGCTCTTGTATCCATAAATAAATAAAATCTTTGAAAAAAAGAAAAGACAAGGGAAAAAAAAAAAGGAGCAATGGGAGAGGTACAATGTGAGAGGTTTCAAGTCTATCTGTAATGTTTTGCTATTTACAGCCAAATATCAGTATTAGTCAAGTCTGGCTGGTGAGTTCTGATATTTCTGATATTTGTCTATGAACTTTTCTGTAGAGTTCTTTATCAAAAAGCATGAGTTAGAAAATCAAAACTAAAATGTAACCATTAAATATATCTCCACACAGATTCAATAAAAGAAAGTTTTGTCTTACCTCAACTGAAGAGCGAGGAGTCACAAAGAACTGATTGAATTCATCTGGGCTAAAATCTCCAAATATGTACTGGAAGAAAAAAAGAATCTCTGATCACATAAAATATACAAACTATGTACTTTCAGAAAAATAAGCTCTATATTATAGCCATTCTTTGAAATATGCGGGCCAAAATCCCAAGACCCTTTCTCAATTAAATGGGAATCTGCAAGCAGATTTCTAGATGTGCTATTTTCCAATTACAATCAAGGAAAACACCACTTAAGTCTTTTCTGTCAATTGCCAAAGAACACTCTGAAATGGAAAAGGGCTTATTTTCAAACAGGTCAACTTTGTACACCAAAAAAGAGTCTGGCTTGCAGAACTGTTTTGATTCCCAACATTTCCAGGTGATCCAGTTATCTTCTGCTGACTTATGCTCTACCCACATTTCAGTTTTCTCTGCTGTACACACTAAAGAAAAGCAGCAAACATGGTTCAAGTGGGAAGAGAGGGAAATCTTAAAGAAGGAAAAATGTTGGTAATCCTAATGAATAATTTTTTAAACATGTATGTAACTTCTTATCTTAAAAAACACAAGGGAACATGATGAAGCGTCCACATAATTTTTGACAGATACAGACCTACTTGCTTTCTGAATGTGACTTTCTGGAAAAATTACTAGTTAAACTGCATGGGAACAAGCTGGCAAGTGTCTAGGCTCATTGTCTCCCTGGAGCTTGTAGAAATAAGTCACCCATAAGAATCAGAATAATGAGGGGGCCTCCCTGGTGGCGCAAGGAGTTGAGCACCGCACTGTGAAGCATCCACAGCATAGCAGCGCATGTTCGATCCCCGGCCAGGGAGGGGACCCACATGGTGCAGCAGACCTCTCCTGCCTCACCCGCTGCTCCCCTCAGCAGTGTATTTCAGCCCATCTGCCTGTCCTGCTCCCTACTCTGTCTCTGGTGAATTCTCTCACTCCCTGCGCCTCAGGCCTGTACCCCAGCTCTTGTTATCCATAAATAAATAAAATTTATTAAAAAGAAGAATCAGTATGAGATTTCTGCAACAGGAAAGCACTCACTAATCATTTTTTAATAAACACGGGAGCCTAGAAGGAGCCACACACAATGATCAACACTGAGCATAGAAGTGGTCAGCAGAGCTGTAGATCAGCCACACTAACTTAGCTCACAGTTGGTCAGCTGCAAGAAGCCTGCAAGTATATGACTCAAATATAAGCAGCACAGAGTATCATATAAATAGCAAATAAGATGGCAACTACCTTACACTACAAGCGGGTAGGGGGAGAACACACCCATATTTCTGGACAAAACATTTGTGGAAAGCTTTCTGGAAATAAGTACCAAGACTACAAATATATATACATATTTTTTAGACTTATTTATTTATGCATATAAAAGCTGAGGTACAGGCCAGAGTCGTGGGAGGTGAGAGAATTCACCAGAGAAAGAGTGGGGAGCAGAACAGGCAGACTGACTGAAACACACTGCTGAAGGGAGCAGCAGGAGAGGTCTGCTACGCCATGTAGGTTCTCTCTCTGGCTGGCGGCAGGGATCAAACTCGTGCTGCAGTGGCTGCAGTTTGCCTCACAGTGCCCTACTTAACCCACTGTGCCACCAGGGAGGCCCCATATTTTTTTTTTTTTAAACTTCATGTATTAGTTACATATGCTTGCAAAAGTCCACAAAGAAACTGTGTATCAACAGTAATGGTAAAAATAAGCAGAGTCCCAAAGTGACTTAATAAGAGTCCCAAAATGACTGAAATAATTCCTTGTATGCACAGATCTTCTTATCTCAAGCACTGGGAAAACATTCCTGTCACTCAACCACCATGCCAAGCACCAGGAGGGAAAGAAAGGTAGCAGAAGTGAAAAGGAAGAAAAGAAGGAAGGGGATGCAGGTGTGAATAAAATGTTACCTCTGACCTGCGGTCCCTAGAGTGCCCACTGCAGATAAAGATCTTCGGGTCTAGATTATCCCAGACAAACTAAATGCTGGTGAGGAGGTAAAACAAATGAGCTCTCTATGAGGCTGCCACTGGTGCACAATGGTACAGCCACTTTGGAAAAGAATTTGCAAGTTTCTTATAAAGGTATTCAGCATAAGATCCCTCTCCTAGGTACCTGCCCACTAGATGACGTCCCATGTAACAAAAAACCTGATTTTGACATTGACAGCAGTTCTAGTCATAAATGCCCCAATTTGGAAACAACCCATGTTCTAAGAAGTAAATGCGGTACATCAAATTCTACTCAATGATTCTAAAGCACCACACAAAATGAAAGAATACAGACTTATTAAAAGGTTACATGTAGGACTGCATTTATAAAACATCTAGGGCAGAACTATCAGGACAGAAAACAGATGTTTGTCAAGGTGTGGGGAACTTTTGAGGGGTGATGAAAATATTCACACATAGAGGAAACTTGTAGGGGAAACACTAACCTTCCTAACTGCCAAAGAAACGCACAGCCACTAAAATATTGTTTTCGAGCCAAACATAATAGACAACAACAAAAAAGTCACAAGACATGTGAGAGGGAAATCAACAGCAAGACAGAGTCAGAATTTCATATGAAGGGAATAATAAAATAAATTGATGGTGAACAATGAATAAACAGAGCAAACACAGGAAACAGAAGAGAACTTTAAAAACAATTCTGATGTGGATCCTTAAAGAAATTCTAGCAGATAAAATAGACGCTATCTTGATAAAAGAGGACCTACTGAAGAACAAATGTACACAGAAAAAATAAAGACATTTAAAAACCTCAAGAGAATCAGTAAGACCAGAAGGCAAGGCACACTGGTGTGAGAGTTCCAAGAAAATTCCTAGAATCCTAGATATTTTGTTTTCATATGATTCTGCTCTGTAGGTAAGATTATTACTCAAGTGCAAAGGAAAAATAACATTCTGACACCCATAACATACTGTCTGAAAAATAACATTCTGGCACTGGGGGGAGGTGCTTTAGACTTCTAGAAAATGACTCAAGAGACAAGATCTATGAATCCACTGATGGAATAGAATAGTTGTGAAGACTATTGCAAATAGCAACAATCACCAAACTAGAACCATGTTACTTCATTTACTATAAATAGCAGAAACAGTATAGTTAGAGATACCCACTTTATCCTTGCTTATGAATGATAATAAAACAATTCAGAATGTGGGATAATATATAAGGATGAGAACTGGAATGTTCTACAAGATTACACTAGGCTATTTTTGTGGGGGCAAATTTTCTTCCCAAAAATTGAAAATAAAAATGAAATGCTCGTTTAAATCACATTTCTAAGCACACTTTCCTTTTTGAAAAATAACAGTCTTTTACAAAGTCTTTTACAAAGAAAAGCCTGGTTAATCCAAGTCAGAGAACTAAAATTTCAGATGATTTAATAAAATCTTGTCACTAAAAAGAGAGTATAAAGAGGAAATGTGACCCCAAACCACTGACACAGCCAAGATCACCTGTCTGAGCAGCAGTCCCCACACCAGCCACCAGGAGCAAACTCATAACCAAGAGTTGAAAGACTCCAGGTGAAACAAGCCAGAAGGCAAGAGAAAAATATCAGAGGGCCTCGCTTTTAGGAGGAATGTGAAAGAACAACAACCACAACAAAAAATAAAAAAGACGAAAACAAAACAAACAACAACAACAACAAAAAAAAAAAACAAGAGAAAGCTCAAGGAAATGGGCAATCATAACCAAGAACAAATAAACAAATAAAAACTCAACAAGAGGGGCCTCCCTGGTGGCACAGTGGGTTAAGCAACACACTGTGAAACAAACCGCAGCCACTGCAGCAAGAGTTCGATCCCTGCTGCCGGCCAGGGAGGGGACCCACATGGTGCAGCAGACCTCTCCTGCTGTGCCCGCTG
>JAGFMF010011775.1:1417208-1438342 GCA_019455555.1 Galemys pyrenaicus | reverse complement strand
ACAAAGATGTCTAATACAATTAAACCTAATTAAAAAAAAAAGAAAAAGAAAAAAAGCTTAAGTTAAAGTTAAAAAAAAAAAAAGACTCCAGGGAAATCTTTTTTCTTATATTATTTAATGTTACTATTTTCACTTATTTTTCAAATATTATTTGAAAAAAGTAGAGACTTCAATGTGTTTTATCTTTATAAAACTGGGGTACAGGCCAGAAGTGCAGAGGGTAAAAGGCTTCACCAGAGACAGAGTGGGGAGCAAAACAGGCGGGACAGGAAAGGTCTGCTGTGCCACATGTGGGTTAGCTCTTGGTCAGGGTTCGACTCAGGCTGTAGCACTGACAGCACTGAGATCATGAGTGGTGCCTAGGCCACCAGGGATGCTTCTAAAGTGCTTTTTTTATTACAACTTCATGTGAAATATTTCTCCAAAAACATGTACCGCTAATGTGATTACTAAATTCACTGGGGTAAAATAAGGAGACCTGGATGTACAGATAGGAGAAATCTATTAAATAAAAATATATTCTTTGGGTTAAAAAAAAGGGGGGGGGGGAGATAGAAATATCTATGTGTATTTGAGATACTGAAAAGGGACTCAAGAAGGGAGAATTAACAGGCTGTGGGAGACTCAATATATTGGAGTAAGATTTCTCAGTGTCCATCTTTTCAGTTTTTAGTTCTAAAATGTATAAATTTCTTTGCTCAAAAATAATTAACTGCTGAAAATCAATACAAGCAACAGAAATCCTTGTTAACTACTTACTATACCCAGTTTGCACTTTTGTTAGTTTCAGAATTTCACTGACAACAGATTAGGACTTGATGACATTTAATCCAAAAAAATACCGTAAGCAACTGCTAATTATCAACTATGCAACACTGAATATCATTTAACATTGACAAATAGCTATAGCTGTTGTGAATTCCAACTAATTTCCTTACTACAGGCGCACAGTGAACAACTCCATAGAAATAAACATAGGATTATGGCACCCCATGCCATTATCAGAACCTGCCTCCATCTTTAAAAAGCAGGAGTTTATGAAAAGTGAGCAGCTGCACTTCATCCATGTTTTTAAAAAGAACAGTTGTTCATTCTGACACAGAGAAGCCAGGTGACCTCAACGTTATGAAAGTACATGGAGAAGTCCCAGACTATAGGAAGCTGAAGAGACAGGACAACCAAACGTAATACCTCGCCATATACTGGAACCTATCCCGGAGGGGACCACTGTGACAATGATTATCAAGACAGTTGACAAATCAAAATATGAACTGTGGGTGAGAAAGAAACATTGCATCAGTGTACATTTATGAAAGTGGTAACTGTGTGACTGTGGTTATGTAAGAACTTTTCTATTCTTAGGAAATACGCATTCAAATATAAGGGGTAAAGGGTCATGGCGTATACACACACCCTCTAATCTCAGAGGGTGCAAAAGATAAAAACTACATCTGTGTATTTACAGGTGTGCACAGGTGGGTTTGAACATAGAAGTGTGAGTGGCGAGAGAGCACAAGCGCAGGCAAAATGTCAAACAAAATGTGGTGAAGCCTAACAGGTCAATCTAGTCAGAGGAGTAAATGAGGGTCCCTTAGTATTTTTATTTGTACAACTTATGTAATTTTGAAACTGTTTCCAAACAGATTTCTTTAAAAGGGCAGAGCTGAAAATACTTGGTTGTGAGGGGCCTTCCCTTTCCCTCTCTCCTAATGTGACCGTGAAACATCTGCTTTCTTCTAGATAATTAACAAATCTATTATATAGTCTGTTTTTAGGGGGGGAGGAAGTGTTATAGGTATATGGGAAAGGAAAAAAAAAGGATGAAACTGATTTGTACCAAATTTCCCAGGATTTACAATCTAGAGAAGAAAATGCCAATGGCTCATATATGAATTGATTTGTCCTGAGAAAACCTAGGAAAATCGAGTCTGTGTGGGGAACTAAAGAGTAGGAACAAGTGCATGCTTCCTGTGTTTCCATAGCCTGCACAGGCCCTAGTACTTATGGATGCTTACTGATGCTCACAGAGGATGGCAAAAGAAGGGGCCTATGAGAGGGGGCAAAAGAAGGCCCCTCTGTCAGTCATGTGGCATTACAGAAATGTTTGTGCTGTCAGTAAAACTGTAACTCTTCTAACCACTGCATCAAATACTCTACAGTCAGTGCTGGGAGTTCCCTGGGTTTTAAGCAAACCCAGAGTTAAATGGCAGAGAGAAGAGAAGTGAAGCAACACCAAATACTCCTGTTTACCGGCTGCTTGGATGCCCACAAGAAGGCTGGGGCTGTTAGGGAGGACTCTTCTCCACAGCACCAGGTACAAAGTCCAGTTTCCCCCCCACTACCAAGCCAGCACACCTCAGGCTTTGACACCCACTGTTCACAGGCCTCATCATTTGCTGACCCTTTCTAAAGGAAAAACTGGGAAAAAAAATTACAAGAAACACTTCAGGAAAGGGGGCTGTGCCCACAACACAGTTAGGAAGGAAACAGACATTAATACTGAATGAATTCTGGCATGAATACTGAAGGTTATCAGAGGGCCTTAAGGAATTGACAGTCGTCTCACTAAAGGAAAAGCAAAGCAGCAATCCCAGCCCAAGAAAGGTGAAGAGGAAAGAGATTTTCTGGTGTCCTGTAGAAAGGCAGCACAAAGGCAGCCTCGACAGACCACTTTCTGCAAAAGACGGTTGATTCCAATAACCAATCCACCACCCAGCACCAGGGGGTGCTAGCATACCACAGACAGCACTGCAGCCCAAGCTCCCAAACCTCACTGCCAGCAAGAATATTTCAAATGGTAGGGTACCCCCAAAGCAACATACTATGCCTCCAAAAGTCTCATGGAAATAGTAGATCAGCTTCTATCACAAGGCAATGATCAACAAACATGTCGCTGACGGTTTCTTTCTAATTTTTTTTTAAAGATTTATTTATCTATGCATATAAGAACTGGGGTGCAGACCAGAGGAGGGGACTGAGGGGATTAACCACAGACAGTGGAGAACAGAACAGATGGACTGACTGAAATACACTGCTGGAGGGAGCAGCGGAGAGACAGGAGAGGTCTGCTGCACCCTGTGGGTCAGCTCCCTGGCCGGGGATCAAACTCACTGCAGTAGCTTCCTAGTGCTGCAACTTAAACCCCTGTGCCACCATGGAGGCCCTCACTGACAGTTTCTGAGATAGGAGGGCAACTCTGACCCCAACTCCTAGAACAATCTCCTATGAACTCAGCGGGTAAGGGACAGAGCTAGTCACAGCTAATAAGCAGCTGAGGAACAGCAGTTTTTTCTGCCCCTATTTCCCAATGACTATTATTGAGTTTGAGAGACAGAAGGAAACATTAAATATTTTTTGAGTGATAAAAGCCTTAGTTTTATCTATAAAAGTATGATGGAGGAGATAAGCTCCAAGGGTCTCCCATATCTGACAAGGACCAAGAACACAGGTTTGGAAATGTCCTCAGACTGATAATGACAACTGAAACTATAGGGGACTTTTGACAGGTCGCGGGAGAGGAACTGAAAGTCACTGCTAGTAGATGAGGTTTTCTTTTTTAAAATGCTGAAATGACCTAAATTTGACTGTGGAGGTGGTTGCACAACTGTGAATACACTAAAAACCACTGAATACACACGTTTATTTAAGTGGGTGAATTATGACATGTGAAATATATTTACGTTTAAAAAAGGCAGTTGGGTAAAAAGAACATCTTTACCAAAACACACGGCTCCCAGCCCCACAGTGTCACTCACAGACCAGTCACAAGGCACGCCCCCGCTGGAGAGTGGAGTGTCTGGGGCCTCTGCAGTAACCTCTCAGTCACTGCACAGTGGGAACCCTAGGGATGTGACAGTATGTGCTGAGGACCCACCACCATAATGACCTGCACTGAGTTTTGAGAATAAACTCCAAAGAAAACTGACAACAGTTCAGGACATCAAGACATTTACATTTTGGTCATAGTGCAAAAGCAGTGGGCAAGTTGCCATAAGTGTTACAAATGGGAAAGCAGAAAAGGAGGAAGACAAAGTCTTGATCCTCCCCTAAATGGGTTATGAAAGAATTCTGCTTTATTTTATTGGGCAGAGGGGAGAGACTATGTGCAAAGCCAGGTATACTGGCAGCCTCCCTCTTTTTAAGATTCAAAACCACTGTCATGTAGTACGTGGTTTTGTGGTTTGTGTTTTCTTCTATTAAAGTTCTATCAAAATACAGTCTCTAAATTTTCAAAGCAAGATTTTTAACAGGTTGGTTAAATTTTCACTTAGTGTTTTAATGGATTATGAGCTAAAACTTGTTTCCAAAGACAGTACCTCCATGTTAGAAAACAATTTCTTTAAAAGAAATTTACTTTTACCAACTTTAGTCCTGTGTCTACATTACATTTCACAGTGGCAGTTACATTTTAACCTGCTTTGTTCTAAACCAGTATGAGACAGCAAGATTGTAACAGACAACCCTCACTATACAACAACTGCCTATAGAAAATTTTTATCACGTGTAACAAAGTTGATAAATGAGGGAGGAAATTCAGTGCACATGATCTGGGATAGCGGCAGAGGAAGTTCAAGATTCCACCTATTTATTACATTAATTATAATCAACTTGGTGCTAAGCTTAAAAGAGGACAGAAGGGGAAGAAGAGAGGCAGGATACACCAATAAAAAAAAGAAACTGTAACAGAAGTAGCTCCATCTTTGCTGGGGCCAGGGGGTGGCTGCAGGGGACACAAGGAAACAATGTCTTGACACCCAGGTGATCACACGATTGTACACCTCTGCTAAAAACTCACTGAACTAAACCACAAGTGGGCAAAATTTTCTGCATGTATATTATGTCTCCGTAAAGTTGATTTTTTAAAAAGAACAGAAGCCAAGTTAAACTCATCTTTGTATTGCTAGTAGATAATGAATACTTACCAAACAGTTCAAAACAGCTGTTGAACAAATGAGTTCAGGAAGAGGAAAACGAAAACAAAAAACCCCACACACAAATAAAAAATGATGGGACAAGAACTGACAACTTCTCTATTCATCACAACAAAAGGTTAGTCACTTGCCACCTCCCAGGTGGCAGTTGGCTAACATTTTAACTTTGCCACTTCGATTGGTTTTCTTGTTTTTACTATGACCGATGATGTTCCACCAAGACCACAATTTTCATTTTTTAAATGTAAACTTTATCTATAATCAAGACAGAACCTTTAATCTTTATAACAGTTAAGTATAATCAAGACAATTAAGTTTTGCATAAAACTTAATACTAGTTGGACCCAGCAGAAAATCATTCATAGGCACCATATTCCAAGCTAAAAAAAAAATCAGTTTTCAAAATTTTAATACAGAAGGAAAGGAAAGGTAAGGTGAAAACCTGTGAATGTAATCAGTAAGTAACAAGGCTCAAGACAGGTCAACCTTTCAAAAACCCACTTTTATTCCTCACTCCACTAACTTTAGCCACCAAGTCAGGTACCTGAATCCAGAGGTATGAAGCAGGCTCTCGATTCTCATCACTCCTTTTGATTTTTCTTAAACTGTCTTTTTTGACATATTTTGCCAAGAACTAAGTATTTGCAGATTCACTATTCAGTCATAGAGGACTCATGTGTCTGAATAGTAAAAAAATCTTCCCTTTTAAATTGATGCAAAATAAAGATATCAAGGGAAATGCAGATGACAGGTGTAGAATGACCCAGTAGCTTCTTGTAAAACAGCACACACACTCACCATGACGCAAGAAAGAGCTCTACCACTACAGGCAACTGAGGTCACGACAAGGCTGACAGAGAGAAGGAGATGGCTGGCAGAGGTACTTCCCCAGCTACACCAAAGTTAGACAGACTGCCTGTGACGATGAGACAATTACTCACTTTGTAAGGGCGTCCACTGTGTAGTGAACAACACCCAGAGCAGATATATTCAAAATGGAGGTACTTCCAGTACTTTTAAAGGTTTAATGACCATTAACCACTTCGGTTAGTACAAAGGTAAACCACAAAGTTAAATATCGACCAGCATAAAAATACATAATGCAACTAATATGGTCCACTCCCCTTATCTGCAGGGGATACATTCCAAGACCCCCAGAGGATGGCTGAAAACCACAAACAGTACCAAACCCTACATACAATGTGGTTTTTCCTATATGTACATACCTATGATAAAACTTAACTGCAGACCACAGTTTTAAGAGACTAGCAATAAATAATAAAACAGTTAAAACAAGATACTGTAATATAAGTTATGAGAATGTGTTCTCACTCTCAAAATATCTTATGGCGCGTAATATTTTCAAACTGTGGTTTATCACACATAACTGAAACCTTGGGCAGTGGGGACAACCATAATCTCCCAATTCAATCCAAGGTTTTTTTAATCCTCATACTAGTCCATCTACCAAGCAGCACCTGTCTCACACAAACATATGCACATGCGCACACACGCACACGCGCACACACACGCTTTTCAAAACGTTCTTTCCCTTCCCCCTTTGACTCTACAAGACTTTACTCTGTCCATAACCATTCTCTTCCTCTGGGGTTGGTACCTACATATTATCCCTTAAACAGTTCATCCACTCTCCAGACGGAACTATATCGATGAATTCCCAATTCACATGTCCCAACTGGCCTGTTGATTATATTCCATTTTTTCAAGCTACCATGCCCACAGCACTTCCATTTTTATGTTCTACTTAATTAAACTGAAGACATGGTGGCCTAAGGGGTTAAGTCTCAGCACTATTAAGCTATGGCCAGTCACTGCAGCACAAGTTCGATCCCAGGGAGCTGACCCACATGACACAGCGACTTCTGTCTTGCCTGCTGCTCCCCTCAGCAGTGTATTTCAGTCAATTTGCCTGTTCTGCTCCCCATTCTGTCTCTGGTGAATCCTCTCATCCCCCGGACCTCTGGCCTACATCCTAGTTCTTGTATGCATTAAAAAAAAGTAAATCTTTTAAAAAATAAATATGTAAGTAAATAAAGTGAAGGCACATTTCAGAGTGAAAGAATCACATTAATTACCTTGGAACAAGGAGCTGACACATGGTCAACTCCTAGCTCTAAGGTCTAGTCAGGTGGAGCTAAACCCTTTAACTGTGATTGTGGGGGTCACTGACTGAACAACCCAGTCTTCTCACGTGCCTGAGCACCAGGTATTCTAAACAAGGACGCAGCTGCCCACCCCTGTTGCCAGGACTCCTGCTGACCCACCAAGGCTACATTCAGCATCACCTCCTCAGGGGAAATACTCCTATTTCTATAGGAGCACTATTCATCTCTCAACAGTGACTCCTTTACCTCTCCATGTCTGTAAACGTACCGTGATCTCCTGTGTTTTCCACTTCTCAATCCTGTCCACTCAGGCTCAATACTTAGAATCTCAAGATCTCCTGCCTGAGTGACAGAGATGGGGAAATCTGAGGTTTAGTGAAATAACCTTTTCTAAGACCCCACAAATGGAAAATAGTAGTAAGGGTAGGACCCTGACACCAAAACACAAATACTGAACAAAGCAACAATAAAATGTGAGGGAAACCACATGAGACAGCAGGATACCATGAGGCGTACAGGATGACTTGCCAAACAGAAAGAAGGGTCCTAAGTCTGAGAGTTCAGAAGGAGGAGCTGGAAATCAGAAAGAAGTGAGTGGCAGGGATGGTGCTTCCAGGTGGGACAGTGTGGACTTTGCAGCCTTCCTCCCCACATTCACCACCTCCCCCCCATCGGAGGAACTCCCTCAGTTCAGAAGGGTACACCCACCTACAGCCTGGCATGCCACACTCCTAGTCCACAGCACTTGGTTAAAGGGTGACCCAGGTGTGCCTTGATTAAAAGGCACAAGGCTCAGGAGACTGCCAAAATTCTGGGACGCAGACCAGTTCTCTGGATCTGATTGGAGTGGTGTAGGTTACATGGAAATGTAAAGCCTGCAACTGCTGTGGCCATTTTGCATCTGAGGGAGAACGAGCCTTAGGACGCTACTGACAGAACACAGTGAAAAGAAACCAGATCCTCAAAAATAGCACTGAATTGAAGAATCAAGCCAACACTGAATTTTGACCAACCTCTAGAATGTCTAGTTACATGAGTCAATAAACCTCTAGTGGGCGATGTAATTCAGTTAGTGTTAGTCTTTTACTTGTTATCAAAAGCATACTTGAAAAGAATAGTGTGACCAATAAAGGTGGTACAAAGTTCATTCCCAGTTTAGTGGCAGCAACCAGGGATTATACTAAAATAAGATCACTCAAAAAGCAAAAAACTAGGTTAATCTGAAATCTAAATGCTACTCACTCTGTTTGCCAACACAGAATACCCTCCTTCCTCTCCATGTGCCCAAACCCATCTCCTTCTGGAGGGCTGCTGACTGCCCATCTCCTTCACTTTCCGAACTACTGCTGCAGAACTGAACTTATGCAGCACATGATCTAGCCCTTACACATCTCTCCTGTACTGATGGCTTCCCAGGGTCCAGTCACCTGTTTGGTCATTTGAGTCACCTTCCAGAATCTCTACAGCAGTAGCTATAATCGTTAACTAACCTTCACCAAACACAAGCCAGTTGCTTACTGACGTATTTTAGGAAAAAGTCTTTCGCAATCTTTTTCACGTACATAACTTACTTTTTTCTTTTTAAGATTTATTTATTTATGCATACAAGAACTAGGGTACAGGCCAGAGGTACAGGGAGGTGAAAGAATCCACCAGACAGCGCAGGGGGCAGAACAGGCAGATGGACCGAAACACACTGCTGAGGGGAGCAGCGGGCTAGGCAGGAGAGGTCTGCTGCACCATGTGAGTCACCTCCTTAGCCGGCAGCAGGGATCAAACTCCTGCTGCAGTGTCTGTGGTTTGCTTCTCAGTGAGTTGCTTAACCCACTGCGCCACCAGGGAGGGCCCCATAACTTACTTTTGATTAAATTAGTACATATTTTTAAAATTCAAACATTAAAAAATGCATGTCTTAAATTAGTACTAATTATTTTAATATTATGTAGCAAAATAGAACTATCCTTCTGCCCTCAAAAATAATCAATGAATTAAAGCTATTCATCTTTCAGTTTACAATGATGTGCATTAATTAGCTCTGGGAAATCAGGTAATTCACAAACACAACTGAAAAACTGCCCAAACATCACTGTTTTTAGATGGATGATATATACCTTGTGAATACAATGCAGGACTTAAACTCAATACTGAAGGAAACTGTTTAATTAGTGAGGATATTCAACAATGCAAGAAGTGAGGGGGGAAATACTTCACTAAACACACACTAAAAGCCTGTTTTATTAAAACAGAAACATACTAAATGAGACTACCTAGTTCCCATGAGTCACCCCATACTTCATTTCCTCTGCCACTGCCACTGCCACTGCCTGAGTCAGCACCCAGCACTTCTGAACTGGGTGTCCAAGAGTGCCCACCTCCAGCCCAACCTAACGTGCTGCCTAATGCTTTCTTAACACTGAATCTGATGGCTGGGATCCCTAGGAAAAGCCTCTCAAGGATCCCATGACCTTCTGGAACAAAAGATTGTAGGAGCGTTCAAGAGCCCTCAAGACTCACCACCAAGTTCATCATCAGCCACATCCCCCCCCACCTCCCCAGGCAGCAGAGCTCCCAGGCCATGTCCCTGCTGCTATGCACAATGGGTCACCTATGTCCAGTGCCTTCTCTCTGGCTCCCACTTGTCGAGCTGATCTGTCCATAAAACTCAGCCCCACAGTCTGATCTTTGCAAACTACTTTCTGAACAAACCTGCTCAATTACTCACTCTTGACTGTAACAAGTGATTAGCCTATTTTTCCATACTTGACAGTGGACTTGTGGAAGATACAGTGTTTTATCTTTCATTAATTTCTTTATCAATAAGTAAATATTTACTGAACACTTAGGCTTGCAAGTCTGATGAAGTATGAGTGAACAAAACAGACAAACTTACCCATATTAACTTACAGAGTTAGAGACAGAAAATAAACAAATGAACTATGTTAGACTATTAGGCAATGATTAATGCTCTAGAGTAAGCCAGGCAAGACAGTAAAAGGTGAAGGAAGCTGCTGCAGAGGCCCTGAGAAGTCACGACACAGACAGGCCAGGGCCAAAGCAAGTCACACGGTCAGAGGGGAGGAGTATGTTCACAGCAGAATGGCTCAGACAGAGACAACTTGTTCACATTCACTTTTGTGCCCACAGTGCCTGGCACTTAGCTGAGGTCAAAATAACCAAGGGGTGAATGAATATATTGGTTGGAATACCTAAGGCAACAAAGGAGCGGGAAAAGAGAAATAGAGGCAAGCCAATTGGAAACCTCTTTCCAGTGCCTCATCCCTAACCTATAGGCGTCTGACCTGGAAACAATGGCTGCTCAATGGAATTGGAGGAATACTGGCAGGGGCCCTGACCAGATGAACAGAGGCTGATGGCCTGGCACCCGGCATGGGACAGCAACATTGAAGGCTTTTACTTGTATCAATAACTATTCTCTGATCTCAGGACTACCTGTGTTCAGTCCACGGATAAAACAAAACCGCTTGTTTCACACCACAGGCTCTGGACATGGCATACCAACTCCAGGAGGAAAGGCAGGGCTCCCATACAATCCAACTCCTTGGGGAGGACTCCTCAAAGAGGCCTCAGACCCCACTACAGACAAGGGATGTGTTTCCTTTCTCATAAAGTAAACCAACTAATTAATAAAGCTAACTCACATCTACATTTCCACCGCCTAAAGAAACCAATGCCCCTGCCCCCCAAAAAAAGCAACTTTACTTTCTGTCCACCTTAAATAGAAAATTAAACCTTCTGTTCAACATGTGCCCTGGCATGAGAAGCAAACTCTTTCCAAATGGGTGCTTGGTAACTCTGTGTCCAAGACTAGTCATTGCTAAGATATTGCCACAGTATCACTGTGTGTGACATTCCAGTTATAATCAGTTAAGTTTCCAGTTTCCGTCAAAACTATAGAGAATGCTTTTTAAATTTTTTTAAAACCACTTTATCTCTTTCTCATCCAAAGTGTATAGTCACGAAAGTAGCAGAAAGTTTATGCTCCTGGCACTTAATTCACAGTGTACTTAAGGCATGGAAAAGGCAAAGTTCAATAAGAAGCCAGGAATTAGTCCAGCATCAGTTTATGACAAATTCAAGGCAAGAATTTCCTACTGACAAATCTACAACAGGCAACAAAAAGGGCTGCAAGAATTTCTGATGGCAAAGTGGCTTAATGCTGTGCAATGTCCTCAAAGAGCTCTTGGCCACAGGCTTCAGAATGGATTGGAACGTTAGTTCCAACTCGGTGAAAAGGCGCTCTGGTGGAGTCTGGGCTGGCCCACGCTGTCCAGTAGGCTCTGCTTCATGGTGGAGCAGAGGGGTCATGAGCAGAGCATCTCTCACAGCTCAGGGAGTGTCTTTACACTCATGCATGAGAAAGAAAATAGTGGTGGTGGCTGCAGTCTGGGTCTATACACGTCCCTCTCTTTTCCTTTCTCCTTGTCCTAATAAATCTGTCCTTTCACATGTAAAAGCAAAAGAGGCAGAAGAAAACAAAACATAGGTGGTAAGCTCTTGGATACGCAAATGATCCATCAAACTATAAAGCTACCACTTGGCAAGGGTCTAAACCATCAACCAAATGAAAAGGGAACCTAACAAATGGGAGAAAATCTGTTACGTGTTAATACCCAAAACATATGAAAAAAAAAAAAATCACACAACGCCACAAGATTATGACTATATGGACCATACGTACTGGTCAAATGTATATACTTGGTCATCCATAGTTCCTGCCTCACAGCTCCCAGAGGCACTGAGAGCAACAATAACAACAACAAAAAAGAAGAAGCTCAAGGAAATGGGCAATTATAACCAAAAGCAAACAAAAAACTGAACAAGGCCAAAAAGTCTAGATAAAGCAAAGGAACCATGGGGGGGGGGGGGCAAAGTATGGGATGAGGGCAGAAAGAGCACAAGGGACTGAGGTGATGGTGCACGGGCAGAATGGTGGTGGGAACTCCCTGGGGAATACAAATGATGTCAAATATAATTAATTAAATTTTAAAAATATATATCAGGGGCCTCCCTGGTGGCGCAGTGGGTTGAGCAATGCACTATGAAGCAAATCGCAGCCACTGCAGCACAAGTTCGATCCCTGCTGCCGGCCAGGGAGGGGACCCATATGGCGCAGCTGACCTCTACTGCTGTGCCCACTGCTCCCCTCAGCAGTGTACTTCGGCTGATCTGCCTGTTCTGCTCCCTGCTCTCTGTGATGAATCCTCTCACCCCCCCCACACACACCTCTGGCCTGTATCCCAGTGCTTGTATGCATAAATAAATAAATCTTTAAAATATATATATATATCAATAAGATGACTTTTAGGAAGCACTTGGGGTAAGGGAGGGTTGTTGTGGGAACCCCACGATGTGATCAGAGGGTTGAACTTTCAGTCCCACCCCCTAACCGTGAGAGATGGCCAATGACATAATCAATGATGCCTATGAAATAAAGCCTTACATAAAAGTCCAAATAGGAGGAATTCAGAGAGCTTGCAGGTTGGTGAACACGTGGAGATTCGTGGGAGAATGGTGCACCTACCTACCTTTCTCCATACCCTGCCCTAAGCATCTCTTCCATCTGGCTGTTCCTGAATAGTAACCTTTGTAATAAGTCAGTGATCTAGCAAGTAAATTAATTTCTAGGTTCTGTGCAATTAGGAGAGTATCCTCGGAACTTCATATTAATCAAATAGAGTATCCTCGGAACTTCTGATTTATAGTTAGTTGGTCAGAAACATATATAATGATCTGGGCTTGCAAAACACAACTGAAATTTGGAGCGGATGTTATGAGAACCTCCAATCTGTAGCTGATGGGAGAGAAGCCCAGGTAACCACCTGGAGCTTGTGGTCTGAGTTGCAGTAAGGTCTCGGGAGACTGAACCTTTAACCTGTGAAACTGACATGCCATTTCCAGGTAGACAATGTCAGACAACGGCACCCTGCTGGTGTCCAAGAATTGTTTGGTGGTGTGGGGACAGAAATTGGTCTTAGAAACCCAAACTGCTCAAAGGCAATCAACTAAAAAGTGGTAGAGGATTAAGTAAACATTTTCCCAAAGACATACATATGGCCAACATGAAAAGGTGCTCAACATTATTAAGTATTGGGAAAAAACTAATCAAAATCACAAATCACTTCACATTTGTGAGACTGGCATTTATCAAAAAGACAGAAACTAACACGTTAGTGAGGATGTAGAGAAAGGAACCTTTGTGCACTGTTGATGGTAATGTAAACTAGTACAGTCACAATGAAAAAAGAGTATAAAGGTTCCTCAAAAATAGAACTACTATATGACCCAGCAAAATCCACTGATATTTATTCAAAGAAAACAAAAATACTGACTTGAAGAGTTAATCTGCACCCGCATGTTCATTATAAGCATCATTTGCAATAGCCAAGAAACGAAAACAACACATGTTCATTGATGGATGAATGGACAAAATGTGGTGCATACATGTACATGTGTGTGTACATGTCCATAAAAATGGACATTTTACTCCTATGACAATATGAAAGAACGTTGGCTACATTATAATTGGTCAAAGAAAAATACCAAATAATTCATTATGTGAAAGAGAACTCAGATGCAAAGCACAGATTGGTGGCTGGCAGAAACAGGGAAAAAGATGGGTAAAATGAGTGAAGGTGGCCAAGAGAAGAAATTTCCAACTGTAACACAAGTAAGTCATGGGGATGTAATTTATACCATGGGATCAGCATTAATACTACTGTGTGGCATATTTAGAAGTTGCTATGAGTAAGTCTTTAGAGTTCTCTTCACTGGCCTCCCTGGTGGCTCAAGGGGTAAAGGCGCAGCACTACGAAGCTATCAGCAGCTATCTGCAGCCAGAGAGGTGTCCCACATTGCTCTCCTGCCTCACCTGCTGCTCCCCTCAACAGTGTATTTCGGTCAATCCTCCTGCTCTTCTCCCTACTGTCACTGGTGACTCTTCTCACTCCCACACCTCTGGCCTGTACCCCAGTTCTTAGATGACTCTTTAAAACAAAGTTCTTATTACAAGAAAAATAAAACTTTTTAACTACATATGATGACAGGTTAACCAAACTTACTGTAGCAACAATTCACAATATCAAATTATTATGCTGTACACCTAAAACCGTTTTATGTCAATTATACATCGATTAAAAAGGAATTCATGGATTAGCCAACAAACTCAACCTAAACTGTACTCTCAGTTGGAAGACTTAGTGAGGTGTATCTTCAAAGTGGCAAACGGTTCAGCTTTCTGATACTGGCTTTTTCCACAATTCATCCACTGAGCACTAAAATTATATAACATCACTTCTCAGATTCCTACTAACCTATGTTTTATCAGAACTGTTGTTCACACCTAATATCTGGAGATATTATCTCTGGCTTTAAAAATTGTCCAAAATATGATTTGGTAAATCCTAATCATGGGAAAGTGTTTAGCAGGGTAAATTTGAGAAAAAAAAAAGTCATAAACAAAACCGCATGCAGGCTCTGAAACAAGCAAGTCAGGTCCAGAAAACCTAAGGAAGTTGTCTGAAACACAGATTTAAGGGGGCTGGTCACAAGGATCCCAGCGCAGTAGACTGGGTACAGGTAATCATGACCAAGAATCTCGAGTTTAGAAATGCTCTTCTGCAGCATCATTACAAACATCTAACCTTCACTACAAAAGCACTGAAGGGGAGCCCTTCAAAATAGTAAAGTCATCTCAGAGTCCTGGGATATTACAGGTGATGTGTTTTTCCCATCTGATTAATTTCAAGGAGCATAACCAAGAAAGAAAAGTTTGTTTTTAAAGGTGCCCCCCTCCCCCCAATAAAGGCAATAATGAATCAAGCCCCTGACTGACCTTCCCTAACAACTCTATCCAGTTATCACTGAGGACATTCAAGGGCTCTTTATCAGCATTAATATACCTGTGACGTCCCCAGGGAATGCCCTACATCCCCCACCCCCACAAAGTTTTGGGGTTTAAGGTGCTTGAGGTGCTGAGGTGAGCAGAGTACTTTCCCACATCGAAGCGGAGAACCTCAAAAATGAAACTTGACAACCCACAGAGGCCCCAGTCAGCACCCTGTATGCAATCACCTTAACCAGCACTACAGACAGAGCAGAGTGGTGCCATCCACTCCCCAAGCCCTGCCGTTTTCCACAGCCTTCTCATAACGGCAAATGCAGCTTCTCAGCCTATGTGTCACCTTTCTGGAGGGTCATCTTCCAGCTTCCCTGACACAGTCCCACATCCCCTTTTCAATCCATGTTTTACACCTCAGTATATCTTGGATGTGCCACCTCTCTCCCCAATCCTAGTCAAAAGTCCAAGAACATTTCTACCTGGTCTCCTGATTTCCTGGCCTTGGTGCCCATCAAAATCAACTCTCCTTTGGGTGCTCAGAATATAAGCCCAAACTGCAACGTGATGAGGTGCAATGGTCAAATGTTGTAGCACCCCCTTCAATTCTTTTCAGAAAGGATGAGTTCAAGGCACACAGATTTTCCCCCAAGTTCTCTTACATGCTCCAAACTCCCTCTAGTCACAGGGCCACCTTCTCATTCTGTGCAGTTCAATAAGGTGCCACTTCCAGGGAACCCTTCCTTGACTTCCCCAGGCCAAACTTAAGAGACTGTGTCCCCTTCCTTGAGGACATGAGTGTGTCTGGAAAGGCACACACACCACTGCACCTGATTGGTCAGTAAGTGCCTTAGAGGGACAATGCCTGGTTGTGCTCATCACACCATCCCAGTGCCTGGTACACATCAGGCACTCATTAACTATGGACTGAGTGCCCCAAGTTCTTGACCAAGTCACTCCTACTTTATTACAGAGAACCCTTGAATAAGGCTCACCAATCAGCCTATGATCTCCCACTACTCTGCCACTTCTAAAGCACAGAATTTGCCATACTCCTGATGTCCAGCTACCAAAAGTTGTCTGAATAATCACGAAAGTGTCTAAGAAGCAACAAGTGAATGCTAAACTAAATAATGGCTACCCTTGGAAGACTTAGTTATGCAATGGGCTAATCAGAGGTGACTGAATATGGTTATCTGGGGAGAGGGATATGGCTATCTGGGGCGAGGGACTAAGGTGGGCGCTGGGAATGTTTTCTTCTTTGCCATTGCAACTCTTTCATAAAAACAAGGGAAACAGAAAACCTGATTTGGCTGAAGGCACAGAAAAGGTCAGGTTAATTATCCAATTCCCTACTATTCTCTTGGGCTTCCAACCTACCAATCTCTCTAACTAAAGAAAAGTCTAACTAAAGAAACGTCTATCCTCACAGTGATCTCCATGCAGAGATGACCAATGGCAAAGAGTCCAACTGTAAATCAGAGCTCTATCCACAATGTAAGCACCAGACACCATAACAGCTATAAGCAGAGAGTGTCTTCAAAATACTACTTTTTTAAAAAAAGCTGTTTGGGAAATATTTTCTTGCTCAGAAATTTCTACAGTATATCCACAATCTTCAGTATATTATATCCTAATGAGTCACTTTAACCTCAGAATATCTGCAACATTCACTGGAGAAATTGAGTAAAAATATGAAAACTTAATAAACTTGAAAATTTACCTTTGATTCTTTCAAAAAGATCTGCTCCAAAGTTTGACTCAGTGAGTAGCTAGTCAGAACACACTAAATGATACAATGGAAACCAAAAAAAAAAAAAAAAAGACCGTAACAGTAAAAAGCAAAGAAAACATATATTGCTCTAGGAATTTAACAGAAAGAAGAAAAAATGACTTTCATTTTTACTTTAAATACTGAATATTGCTTGTATCTTTTAAAAAAGAGTGTATTTACTTTGTATTTAAAAACAAAATCGGGGCCTCCCTGGTGACACAAAGGGTTGAGCACAGCACTGTGGAGCTTCCACAGCCACTGCGGCATTGATCCCAAGGCCAGGGAGGGGACCCACATGGCGCAACAGACCTTTTCTGTCTCTCCCACTGCTCCCCTCAGTGGTGTGTTTCTATAGATCTGCCTGTTCTGCTCCCTACCCTGTGCCTGGTGAATCCTCTCACACCCGCCCCCACCCCTCCCCACCACACCTCTGGCCTGTGTACTCCAGCTCTTATACACATAAAACCTTTTAAAAATAAACAAACTCAGGATTCCCATTAAGAAAAAAAAAACAAGACCTGGTAGGCGAAAGGGGTTAAGTCCCAGAACTCTGAAGCTATCAGCAGCCACTGCAGCTCAGGATCCCTAGCCAGGGAGGTGACCCACATGGAACAGCAGACTGCTCCTGTCCTGCATACTGCTTCCCCTCAGCAGTGTATTTCAGAAGATCTGTGTGTTCTGCTCTCCACTCTGTCTCTGGTGAATCCTCTCACCCCCCCACATACACCCCTGGCCTGCACCCCAGGCCTTGTATGCATAAATAAATCTTAAATTAAAAAAAAATTTTAAGTAAAACAAAATCATAAAGGGCTTTTTATCAAAATGCAACCCCCCCCACAAAACTTAGCAATAGTTGTCACTTGTTAAGTAATATTTCACAATGTTTAAATCTTTACTTCATTTGTCCACTCTGTAAACTTTCACTGAGGAAATACCATAGGAAAGTCATAATGTGAAACATTATGCTTTTATCAGTATCTTCTAGAAAAGCAATTTAGGCAAAGAATCTACAACGTGACTTCAAGTCACCACCTCTCTGGGTATCATTTTTCATCTGTAAAATGGTGAGAATCACAAACACCACAGAGCTGCTGGAAGGATCAAACAAGTCAGAGTACTTCGTACATTGTAGAAAATCTTCAAATGAAAACAGAAATGTGCAGTGTTTTACAGTAAATGTTCTTCCTTATCCAATTATCAGATCTACCCAGAAAGTCTACATCAGGTCTCAAAAAAAAAAAATTAAAAAAGACACAGTCTTGGCAGCCAGCTAAGGGACTTTATTACTTAAAATATCAAGAGAAACATTTTACGACATTGGACAAGAATCTCCAACAATTCTAGAATTAAACTTCATTTTCAAATTCTCTTCTGTTCCTCCAAAGCGTCAACATGTCCTAGCGAAAGGAAAAAAGATTGATACTTTCAGAAAGAATAGGGAAAGTACAAAGTTTAGTGATACAAGATGACTTATCCCAAGAGACGCTGCTCCATTCCTTGAATGAAGGAGTAATTCCTAAAGCAGGAGCAATACCAAGAAAAAAACACTAGAACGCCTCCCGACAGTTAATACCAAATAAATTCAAAAGCTCATTGGTCCTGACTAAATTTAAATGAATACAGAAAGATTTTAAATGACCTGCTTATACTCAGGGCAAAGGGCAGGGCACAATTATGGGAGAACAATTAAGCAATGCAAACTGTAATTCTTGAGATCCAAAGGCATAGCCAAATTTTCTACAGTCATACACTACATGTGCTCTTTGGCAGTCCTTGTTCTCACAGTCCATGGCTCACAAAACTTATTACACAGAAATTCAACTTTATTCAATATATCTCAAAACAGAAATTTGTGTTTTTCGCATGCAT
This sequence comes from Galemys pyrenaicus, assembly GCA_019455555.1. Classification (NCBI taxonomy): domain Eukaryota; kingdom Metazoa; phylum Chordata; class Mammalia; order Eulipotyphla; family Talpidae; genus Galemys; species Galemys pyrenaicus. The sequence goes on along the minus strand of JAGFMF010011775.1, from coordinate 1,419,787 downwards.
TCACAACACTCTTCCATTTTGGGGGACAGCGAGATAAGGAAAACTTGCAAAAAGCTGTCCCTCCCACTCCAGCTTAGCCAACAGCTCTCATCTAAGAACTACATCTGGGGAGGTGATAGTGGAAGGGCACTATTTAGGGGACTCCTCTCCTCCCACCCCATCCAGAGCCTTCACAACAGGTCTGTAACATGAACCCCTCTACTTTGAGCAGGTTTCACACCTATGTTTTTCTACACCCAGTTTCTCACAGCAGGGCATACCCAGGACATGTCTATTATTTAATTAACTTAAACATACGTATGTTTTTCACAGTAGCTCCAACAGGAACATAAATTGAAGCTGTCAGAGTAAATCTTTTGATACTTTTGAAATTGCCTTGCTAAAAGTAAAAGGACATACTTGTCTGCATCTAATAAACACAGATAAAGTGAAGCATTTCTTCATAAAACAAGGACAAATAGAGAAACCAAAATCCACCACAATCAGAAATGAGGGACAGGAGAGGGAAACCAGAAAGCTAGAGAGGTAAGACTCAGCTCCTGAAGGAACAAGACCCCACCCAGAGTTTCTATCAGAAGACACTCTCATTTCTAACGCACTTGTTGGGAGACTCGGACTCTGTGTGTGGGGTTAGGAGATGGGCCACAATACTAGATACTAGAAATAAACTGAGAATTGCTGTGAAGAAGGATAACCAAGAAAAGCCTGAGAATCCTCAGAATGGCCATTATTAGTGTGTAAACCATCCTCGGCTAACTCTTGTCAAGTCAGAAAGAGGCCTTCCAGAAGATCTGCTTTACCACTCCATGCATTCCCTTTCTGTCAGTCCCAAACTACACTGGGACTTCCACGCCCCACCTTCTTTATTCCCAAGGAAGGCAACCAGAGCATGAATTCATGTCCTCATTTCAAGAACAGGCAGACTGGAGCTACTGGTCAACAGTTTCTGCTTCTCAGCTCTTCTGACAAGGGGCTAAGGACTGAGCAGTTTTCTATTAGAAAACTGCCAGCTCGTGGAAAGTCTACATTCTGAAAACTCCACCTCCAGGTTTATGAAAAATTCCAACTTTTGATCCTTGAAACAAATACTATGAACAGAACCCATAGGCTGCCTTTCTTTTACCTGCACTAGTTCTCAATCCAGCCTGGACTGACAAAAATGGTCCCAGAAAGCCCTTTCAGGAGATCACTTCGATAACCAGAAAACTGCAGTCCAAGCAAAGTCTTTGGAAAGGAGCATCTACACTGCTGAAGTAGCACTGAAGTGACAAATGACAGTAATCCAATGGCCCAATGCCAGTGAATTCCACTGCAAAAGATTTATGTTTTGTGCCACAGTGATTCTTGCATGTGTGGCAGTAAACAGAAATGCAACAACTTAATTACAAATTCAAAAGCCAGCTCTTCCTGCTGTTTTTCATACTTTAGTATACTATTAGGAAGTGCCCTCAACAGTTAAGCACCTTTAATGTGCCACTTGAAAAACCAGGTCCATTAATAAAAGTACTTACCTGGCTGAAATTTGTAAAAAAAAAAAAATTTCCTTGATAGAAGTACTTTTCTATAGTATTTCTATATTTATAGTCTGAGCACAGCACTAAGGAAATAGTCCACTAGGCTTGGCATTAAACAGTCATTAAGCTTTGTAATCCTTTCCTCAAGTTTTCCTATGTGACACACTCTAAATTATGTCAGTTCCAAGTAAAAGAGCACTGGAGTGTAAGTCTGTCCTGTCTTTTGCTCCAGGGGGAACTTTAGAAGGAAGCAGATCCATTTCTTAAACACTAATTTCAGCACACCATGTGGCCCAACTAGATGGGCTCAAGAACATGAGGGTGGGGTCCTGGGTGCTCTGTGGGTGGGTTTGCAGGAATGCAGAAACCTTGAGGCAACCATCCACTCACAAAGGCTTAACGGCTATCTAATCTGGAACACATTTGGTAATTTGCTATACAAAGGAAAACTAGTATCACCCAATATTCTATCAGTATGCCAAACAATCTTCTTTACTTCGGCTGCTCACAGCAAAAACCTATCTTTCAAGAATTATTAATTCAGTTATAAACAGATATTCACCAATACAGCCAACACTCTGTCATATGCCCTAAAGTGGAGCCAAGAAAGTCTATGGTCTGAGATGATGGCCCCAGTATTAGAATGGGGAAGGGGGAACCTCTGCCTGCTGCAGAGGACCAGGACAGCAGCACTCAAAGGACAACCACATTCAGTGAGGGTAAGGGTGGGGTGTCACTATAAGTCACAAGAACTTCTGGTTTAAGGCAGAATTGGTCCTTCAAATTAATTAGCCCAAACCATTTAATAGGTTCCCTCATGACAACGTGTTATGAATACTTGTATTCTTAAATTAGACTTACACTTTAATTGTTAAAGTTCATCATCTGTACTTGCCGAAAGAAATGCTGAAAGCTACTGGCATTAAAAAGTTTGAGTTTTGCCGCACTACGATGCAATCCGCAGTTACTGCAGCACGAGTTCGATCCCTGCTGCCGGCCAGGGGCGGGGACCCACATGGTGTGGCAGACCTCTCCTGCTGTGCCCGCTGCTCCCCTCAGCAGTGT
>JAGFMF010011775.1:1373404-1417158 GCA_019455555.1 Galemys pyrenaicus | reverse complement strand
CCCGCTCTCTGTGGTGAATCCTCTCACCCCCCTACACCTCTGGCCTGTACCCCAGTGCTTGTGTGCATAGATAAATAAATCTTTAAAAAAAAAAAAAAAAAAGTTTGAGTTTTGCTTCAATCCAGGGAACAGAGTTCAATCATTACTTCTTAATAACATGGAAATAAAACCTAATCGATACTAATTTTTAAAATTGTAACCTAAGCAGTCCAATTTTAAAACAGGAGTCTTACAGTTAATTTGTGACTGTCATTCCCAACAGTAAACAAGTAACATGCATATGGGGTTGCTGAGCACATGGAAAGAACTCAAACAGTATTTGCTGAATTAATGAATGGCCATTGAGGCTGTAGGACAGCCTTAGGATATTAAACAGCTAAATAAAACAAATTTATTAAAATGCTCAGACTGACTCAGGCAGGATCCAATAATTAAATCCTGTCACATATGAATTCATTACTTATTTTTATTATTCTTGTTAAAAGAATTAGATCAAATGACTTCCTTTACTACTGTCTTCATACTAGAACTCAAAAGCATTTAAATCACAATTTAAAACAAAAAATACGTATTTATAAGTCAAACATTAAAATATCAACCCAGTGTTGATAACAATCAATTATGTACAGCTAACTTTTGCCACTCCATTTTTCTAAAACTGTGTACTGTCAATATTGTATAAAACATGAATACTAGAACAATTAATGCACTCAATTACTTTCACGTATTATAACCACTTTTACCAATTTTGTATTGTGATTGGTACTTACAGCAATGAAACTGAATGCATGTTCAAACATGCTTTCTTCAAAAATCACTATATTACATATCAGTTCACTATGAATCTTGTACGTGCTAATACTAATTTTATTTATTTTTTTTAAAGATTTATTTATTTATGCATACAAGCACTGGGATACAGGCCAGAGTTGCAGGAGGTGAGAGGACTCACCAGAGACAGAGCAGGGAGCAGAACAGGCAGATCTACTGAAGTCCACTGCTGAGGGGAGCAGTGGGCACAGCAGGCGAGGTCTGCTGCACCATGTGGGTCCCCTCCCAGGCCAGCAGCAGGGATCGAACTTATGCTGTAGTGGCTCTGGTTTGCTTCACAGTGTGTTGCCCAACCCACTGTGCCACCAGGGAGGCCCTAATACTAATTTTAATAAGCTATTGTTAAACATTAATATTTTAGGTTCGGAAAAAGGCAAAAATCAAATTTCTTAGGGAAACCAAAAATCTGTGAATCACACCCTTATAAAAATTACTCAAACTACACCAAGCAAAAAACTACTAAAAAAAGCTTTTGTGCAAAGAACTATACTCAAAACTTACAAAAGTAGATGTAAAAGTGAACAAAACGTGAGAACATCCTAATACAATCAAAAATTTAACAAAACTGCAGTTTCTTGTAAAATCTAACTTAAAAAAAAAGGTTTTCGCGTATTAAGTGCCACAATTCCGCGATTAAAACTGACTTCGTTTCCAAAAAGGCAACAAAACCAATTGCTTATAAAGAGTTAGGATTTATCGGCCACCAGTTCTGCGAAAAGCTACTTTGTTTCATTTTCCCGTTTTTAATACAAAAACACATTGAAATGGTATAAAAGCGATAACTTCCAGGGACTGAATGTCAAACTATCAGCGGTCTTAAAGCCAGCTTGACAAATAATACCACATACTGATTTATATCCACAGTAAATGTAATTTGGGTGAGCTGGTGTGGGAGAGGGAAATAAGAACTCAACCCTACATGCACATTCCCTGAAAGTCGAAGGTGCATTATTACTCTTTACACTATGGAATGATTAGACTCGGCCCCTAGGCTTTAGCCAGTGTCCGGACAAGAGGCGTCCGCGTCCCCGGGGCTGGAAGAGATTTGTGCAAAAGATGTCACTCCATTGCAAGTTAAAGTACGATCCTTGCTACTCATTGCGAGTTTTCTTTGCAACAGTAACCTAAGGCTGCTCCAGAGACTGAAGACTAGGTAGCAGAATACCCCGTGATCTATTAAGCTGAGAAAGCAATCTTTGGGGGGGCAAAGGCAAAACAGGGCTCCCCAATCTTTGCGGTTCGTTGCGGGCAGAGGGGCGACCTGAGAGCTGCCTGGGTGGCTCGGCCGCTCCGGGGGGCTCCCACGCGTCGCCCCCACCCCACCGCCCCAGGGGCAGGTCGCCGTCGGACCCCATTTCCACGCCCTGCGCGCTCGGTCCGCCCGAGGAGTTAACCCCTTCGCACCCCCAGCCCTCTCCGGGCAGGGCCCCGGCGGCGCGGGTGCAGAAGCGGCGGGAGGCTCGGGGCCTAGTCCCGGGCAGCGTGTCCCGGCGCCCTCCCCCACTCCCACACGCTCGCTCCGGGCAGGGAGCGCCAGCCCGCCCGCCTGCGTCGGCGCCCGCGGGTCCACCCCCTGGAACTCCGTCCCTCCGGGGACGCGGGCCGGTGGCTACCTGCGGCTTGCGGAGGGCCATGGCGGCCCGTTTCAATGAGCCTCGGCGCGCCTCCGACTCCTCACGCTGCTTCCCCCGCCGCCGCCATCTTATCGCCCGCACAGGCACACTCGCATCGGCCGCCGCGCCTGCGCACTGGCCGCGCGCCGCGGGGCGCGGGGAGGCCGGGCGCGCCAGGCTCGCGCGCTGCGCATGCGCGGCCGACAGGTGGGCGTGCGCGGCGGGAGCCGGCTGGGTGGACTGTGAGACCCGGCGCCTAGGCCCGGTGCTGGCTGGTGAAGCCGGACTCGCCGCCTGCTGGAGCCCGGCCGCAGTACCGGAAAGAGAAAGAGCCAGGGGAGGGAGTTGAGGACGCCCAAGTTCCTAATGACCCGGGCTTCTTACCTGCTGAGAGGCCACCTGAGTGCTGGGCGGGACCGGGAGCAGCCGGAGCCCGGTAACAGCGGCCTGAAATCGGGCCCGGCCCCTGAAGCCCTATATTTCTCTTGGCCCCGGGACTTCCGAAGTCAGCGTTGACCCCAGGCGGAGTCCCTAGCTATGGACACTCTTCATTCCACATTGTCATAGCGCTACTCTGTGCCACGCCTTTTGCTAGACACTGAGCAATCTCTCAGCAAACAAAATAAACGCTTAAAGCGCTTAGCATTGGAACCTAGTAAATGTTGACTGTTTCACACATATATGAATACAGAGTGGCCAGCCTTTGTGTCATTGGTTCAAGAAATAGGCAGCCCCCTACCTATGCTGCATCAGATTTGGCCCCCTTTCCAAGTTATTCTCTTTTCCTGAGTCTTTTTTTTTTTTWTTTTATTTATGCAGACAAGCACTGGGGTACAGGCCAGAGGTGTGGGGGTGGTGAGAGGATTCACCACAGAGAGCAGGGAGCAGAACAGGCAGATCAACAGAAGTACACTGCTGAGGGGAGCAGCGGGTGAGGCAGGAGAGGTCTGCTGCGCCATGTGGGTCCCCTCCCTGGCCGGTGGCAGGGATCGAACTCGTGCTGCGGTGGCTGCGGTGGCTGCGGTGGCTGCGGTGGCTGCGGTGGCTGCGGTGGCTGCGGTTTGCGTCGTAGTGCATTGCTTAACCCACTGCGCCACCAGGGAGGCCCTCCTGAGTCTTTTTCCACACCTGTGAATGAGGTGAGGAACAAAATGTCTTAACTCCAGATTTCTGTGAAGATCAAATTACATGACAGTGAGCACAGTGGCCAAGAGAAGTAGCCCCTCAATGAAAATCAGCTACTGTGATTATTATTTGAAATTGTTTTCACTGATTTTACTGCCTCAATGAACAAGTCTAGCAGAGCCTGCTATTGCCAGACCCAGAGATGAACAGGGAGATCCATTCCTGGTCTTTTCAGAATTGGATACCACGAAAAATATTAGGGGGAAGGATTGTTCTTTTTAAAAAAGAGTTTAAAAGACATAACCAAAGACAACGTGGGAATCCTGATTGGGTCTCAGTGTATTTTTTTAAGCTGGTAAGTATTTTAGCAACTGATTTAACATTTCTGTTTTGAGGCCTCCCTGCTGGCACAAGGGGTTAAGTTGCAGCACTATGAAGCCATCTGAGCCACCACAGCACCAGTTCGATCCCCAGCCAGGGAGCTGACCCACATGGCGCAGCAGACCTCTCCTCGTGCCTGCTGCTCCCCTCAACAGCGTATTTCAGTCAATCTGCCTGTTCTGTTCCCTGCTATGTCTCTGGTGAATCCTCTCACCCACCACACCTCTGGTCTGTACCCCAATTCTTATGTGCATAAATAAGTAAATCTTTTTTTAAAAAAGAAAAAGAAAGAACTACCTAACTCCCTGTTAGGTACCTAACTCCCTACCTAACTTCACAGGCTTTGTGAACTTTGTGAACTTCTTTGTGAACTTTGTGGCTCTTTTGTAAAAGGAGGTGTGTTAGGCAGAGTCGGACCATCTCCCCACCCCAAAAATGTCCATTTCCTAAAAACTGGGACCTGTGTGTGATATGTGACCTGGCTGTGGCAGAGGGAACATACAGATGTGCTTGAATTAAGGTCGCTGCTTTGGAGCAGTGGTCCTGATTTAGCTGGGTGAACCAAAATCATCACAGGGTTCTCACAAGGGAGAGAAGGATGAAACCAGAGAACCAGGCGCAGAGATGTGACAGTAGAAGCAGAGAGAAGGGAATGAGGAGGGAAGAGGTAAGAGAAGGAGAGAAAGACTGTTTTTGTTTTTGTTTTTATTCTGTGGAGCTGGTTTTGAAACTGGAGCCCAGGAACACCTGTGACCATTAATAGCTAGAAAAAGCACAGAGGTTTTCTAAAGGATTGTAGCCTTGCCTGCACTTTGATTTTAATCTGATGAATCTTCTCATCTACAAGACTGTGAGGTGCAGGGGCCTCCCTGGTGGTACAAGGGATTAAGCACCGCACTATGACACATCCACAGACACTGCAGCACAAGGTCGATCCCCAGCTAGGCCAGGGAGCTGACCCACATGGCGCAGCAGACCTCTCCTGCCTGGGCTGTGCTCCCCTCAGCAGTATATTTCAGTCACTCTGCCTGTTCTATTCCCCACTCTGTCTCTGGTTTATACCCCAATTCTTATATGCATGGATAGATGAATCTTAAAAAAAAAAAAGACAGTGAGATGAATAATTTGTGTTGGTTTTAATCTGTGAATGTGTAATAATTTGTTATAACAGCAATAGGATTTAAGACAGTGGTTAATACACCTCCTTTTTAAGCATGTTGAAATGAAATAACGGAACTAACATGTGAAATAAGGTACTGGCACTTTTTAACTATCATTCAACAAATGCTAATTATTTTCATTATTACCCAGGGAAGCGTATAAAGTTTCTCTAAGGAGGTAACATTTGAGTTAAATCTTGATGAGTATGTATGTGAGAGGGGGCACCATACCTCCATATCTAAACCAATGGATAACTGGGCTGATAAGTGATAGGTAATTCCTGAGCCCAAGGGAGCAGATGATATCAGTTAGACCTGTCCTACCAGGAAAATTCTTTTCTGGATAGCTGTGTGACCTTGAGCATGTTCCTGACCTCTCTGGACCTCAGTTTCCTCATCTGTAAAATAGGAGAAATATTATCTCACAAAGACATGGTGATAATAGATATAATAACAAGACGATGTGTAAATTGTTTATCAAGATAACCAGCATACAGGGACCTCCCTGGTGGCACAAGGGGTTAAGCACCGCACTACGAAGCAGTCACAGCCACTGTAGCATGAGTTCGATCCCCAGCCAGGGAGGGGACCCACATGGCACAGCAGACCTCTCCTGCCTCACCCACTGCTCCCCTCAGTGGTGTGTTTCATTCAGTTTGCCTGTTCTGTTCCTCACTCTGTCTGGTGAATCCTCTTACTCGCAACACCTCTGGCCTGTACCCCAGTTCTTGTATGCATAAATAAATAAATCTTAAAAAAAAAAAGGTAACAAGCATACAGCAAGAGATCAGTAAATGGTGAGAAGTATCATCATTATTCCCAGATTCTTTAGAAAGGAAGGGAATGTTTTTGTTTTATCTTTTTTATATTTTAAAGGGGCAGGTTTATTTGGAAAAGGAGAAATAGGTACCTGCTTAGCTCCCACTCCTGTTTCTGCAAAGGGAAAAGGTTTGTAAAAAGAAACACCTCATAATTATAGGCAGGCAGGAAAGCTCCCTGGGAAGGAAGGTGATGTTTGCACAGAAGGGTTCAGAACATTTGACAGCATCTATTGCTGATGATAACATTTGAACTTTCAAACAAAAATTAGAATTTGGGGAAACTCAAATGTCCATTGTAAGTTGAACAGATTTCTAGCACTGAAAAACTTTTCTGATGAAACTGGTGGCGATATAATAAGTGAGGGTTTTTTTAAAGTGAATGTTCAGCATTTGGAAAGTTTGCATAACTCAGTGAGTCAGTATTATCCAAATGACCTATATGATGTACGATGTTATAAAATCATGCATAAGGAAAAAGATCCATTCAAGTATAAGAGAGACCAGTGGACTCTTATCTAACAGGAAACAAAAAGTTCATTAAGATGACTTCTCATTCCACTTTGCAATTTTCCTTTTAAAAATGTGTCTGCTTTTGGCAGGGCCACAAAAAAAAAATACCCACAGTTACCTAGAAAGGCTATTCTTTTTGAGGAACATTCTTTTTAGGAAAATACTCTTCCCTTCCTTCCCTAGCTCCATTGTGTGTGTGTGAAGCTGGGTATTCTTCATACCCTTTGATCAAAGCAATATATTGCAACAGACTGAATTCAGTATTAGCTATGGAGATTCAGCAGTCTTCCTATTAAGTCAAACAACAGAAAGTTTGACAAAAACATGAAACAATGCTACTAATCTTGTATAAAGAACATTTCTTTTGAGGGCCTCTGTGGTGGCACAGGGGTTAAGTCTCAGTGCCATCAAGCTATCACTAGTCACTGCACCATGAGTTCAATTCCCCAGGCAGGGGGGGGACCCACATGGCACAGCAGACCTCTCCTGTCTCACCCACTGCTCCCCTCAGCAGTGGACTTCAGTAGATCTGCCTGTTCTGCGCCCCGCCCTGTCTCTGGTCAATCCTCTCACCCCCTGAACTCTGAACTATATCCCAGTTCTTGTATGCATAAATAAAAATAATAAATCAGAAAACTCTTTCTTTTGAAAAATAATTATTTTTCATTGAAAGAAGTTATTTTTTTTATGCATACAAGAGCTAGGGTACAGGCCAGAGTTGGGAGGTGAGAGGATTCACCAGACAAAGAGCAGGGAGCAGAATAGACAGATCAACTGAAATAGACTGCTGAGGGGAGCAGCTGGGTAGGCAGGAGAGGTCTGCTGCGCCATGTGGGTCCTCTCTCTGCGGGGGGAGGGGGATCCAACTCGCACTACTGTGCCCGGATGCTTCACAGTGCATTGCTCAACCCGCTGCACCACCAGGAGGGCCTGAAAGATGTTATTTTTATATAAATATGTTTATTAGTTGTAAACTGTTACACATTTCTTTAAATGTTTCCATTTTCATCCCTACATGGTTAAACAGCAATAACTGTAACTCACAAGAAGCACAAGCTTTGGGGGAGGGCCAGCAATAATTTCCAGGAAAGTAAAGAGACCCAAGGCCAAGAAATATAAGAATGATAGTTGGGGGCCACCAGCAGACTCCCCCTACATGCTGTGCATGCCGTCATCTGCCGGCCGTGAGCTTCCCCCATGTTGGCAATTGCCTCTGAAGCCGCCTCTCTGACAGGACTCCCCTGCCCACTCAGGGCACAGTGGCAGCCCCCACACCGCCCCCACTGTCATCCTGCTGGGTTTTTCTAAAAGCACTTACAGTCAGCTATCAGTCTGTGGTATATTTGTTTGATGTGATTGTCATTTTATCGGAAGAGATGTATGCTGAAAGACTTACAGGTGAAATGGTATGCGTGACATGTGCTTTAAAGTGAGGAAACCAGAAAGGAAATTCGAATAGATGGAGCAAAGGTGGCAGATTCTCAAAATCGTGGAATCTGAGATATGGGAGTGAAAGTTCAGGCCCCATGAAGAAGAACAGCAAGCTGTGCAAGGGAAGTCAGGGGGCGGGAACACGGGAGGGGCTGGTGAGGGCAGGTGGAGCAGTCAGTCTGGGGGAGGAGCTGTCCCCTGGAGGAGGGGGAGGAAGAAGGGCTGAGTAGGAAGAATCTCCTGCTACACCTCAGTTTTTCAAAGTTTCAGCATGACTGACTGGAAGTTTTTTTTGTTATTGTTGTTGTTTAAAGATTATTTATTTATTTATTTATTTATGCATACAAGCACTGAGGTACAGGCCAGAGGTACAGGGGGTGAGAGGATCCGCCAGAGACAGAGCGGGGAGCAGAACAGGCAGATGGATGGAAATACACTGCTGAGGGGAACAGCGGGTGAAGCAGAAGAGGTCTGCTGCGTCATATGGGTCACACACACACACACACACACGGCCAGTGACTCAGATCAGCGCTGACCACAGGCTCCCCTTGGGCAGCCCAGCCCGCACCCAGGGAAGCAGGAGAAAAGCCAGCCTTACCTTTTCTCTTCTGTTTGCCTGAAGGTGACTGAAGCAATGGCTGCATTAGTCATGAGTACCTGCAAAGATCCCGGTTGGCACATCAGGAATATCCCTCTCATGACATAAAGAAAAAACAAAAGACCATGAAATATGCACATGTTTTCATGTTTTTTTTTTTAAAGATTTATTTATTTATGCATACAAGCACGGGGGTACAGGCCAGAGGCGCGGGGGGTGAGAGGATTCACCAGAGGCAGAGTGGGGAGCAGAACAGGCAGATGGACTGAAACACACTGCTGAGGAGAGCAGCGGGCCAGGCAGGAGAGGTCTGCTGTGCCATGTGGGATCCCCAGCCGGCGGCAGGGATCGAACTCGTGCTGCAGTGGCTGCAGTTTGCTTCATAGTGCATTGCTTAACCCACTGCGCCACCAGGGAGATCCTGCCTGGAAGTTCTTGAGCCAAGTTTGACAATCAAACAAGTCCCCTGCATCTCAGGAAAGAAACTGCCTAGTAGCTGCATGAGTACCCCGGAACTGCTGGAATAACGTATCACAATCGGGGGTCTTCAAACAGCAGAAGTCTGTGGTCTCACAGCTCTGGAGGCCGGAACTCTGAAATCAAGGTGTTACAGGATTGGTTCTTCCTGAAGGCTCTTAGGAAGCGTCAATTCCATGCAGCATTCCAAGGCCATCAGGGCATCCTCGACTTGGAGTCTCATCTCTCCAGTCTCTGCCTCAGTTGTCAACGGGCCTTCTTCCCAAGGTGACTCTTCCTCTATGTCATTTGATAAAACATCAGGATCTTTTGTCCAGAGTTCAGCTGAATCCACTGGAGCGCTATGATTTGCTCGATGGGGCAGGTCATCTGAAATCTGTTTATCATAAAATAGTAAGATCAAACATCAATTAACCTGCCTGAAGAGGGGAGGGAACATGAATGGCTCCCTTTCTCAGGCTCCCTGAAAACTTCTATATGTAGAGTGCTTCGAGTAAGTTTGCTCATCCTTTGCCGTCTTCTTCTTCTTTCTCTTTCTTATGCTTGGGAGCAGACCTCATATAATTAAAGTTACTGCTTGAACAGAATATCCATTCAAGGCAGTTTCTCACTTATATATTGTCCTTATCTCCCTGCCTTTCCCTCTTGAGGCCCTGCCCCAGCAGCATCAGCCCCTGGGAACTGTCAAAAATGCAAATACTGGGGCTTCCCTGGTTGGTGCAGGGGTTACAGACAGTGCTATCAAGCTATCACTGGCCACTGCAGCTTGAGTTCGTCCTTGGACAGGAAGCTGATTCATATGGCACAGCAGCCCTCTCCCATTTTACCTGCTGCTCCCCTCAGTAGTGTATTTCGGTAGATCTGCCTGTTCTGCTCCTCGCTCTGTCTCTGGTAGATCCTCTCCCCACCCCCAACACACACATCTGGCCTACACTCCAGTTCTTGTATCTTTTTTTAAAAGATTTATTTATTTATGCATATAAGAGCTGGGGTACAGGCCAGAGTTGTGGGAGGTGAGATGATTCACCAGACAGAGCGGGGAGCAGAACAGGCAGACTGACCAAAACACACTGAGGGAAGCAGCAGGCCAGGCAGGAGAGGTCTGTTGTGCCATGGGTCCCGTCTCTGGCCGGCGGTAGGGATGGAACTCGTGCTGCAGTGGCTGCGGTTTGCTTAATAGTGTGTTGCTTAATCCACTGCGCCACCAGGGGGGCCCCAAATCTTTTTTTTTAAAAAGATTTATTTATTTATGCACATAAGAACTGGGGTACAGGCCAGAGGTGCAGGGGGTGAGGAGATCCACCAGAGACAGAGCGGGGCACAGAACAGGCGGATCAACTGAAACACACTGCTGAGGGGAGCAGCGAGCGAGGCAGGAGAGGTCTGCCATGCCATGTGGGTCACCTCCCGGGTGGCAGCAGGGATTGAACTCGTGCTGCAATGCCTGTGGTTTGAATCACAGTGCGTTGCTTAACCTATTGTGCCACCAGGGAGAGCCCAAATCTTTAAAAAAAAATTCAGGGCCTTTCTGGTGGCACGGGGTGAGCACCACGCTGTGGGGTTTCTGCAGCCACTGTAGCATGAGTTCGATCCTGGGCCAGGGAGGGGACACACATGGTGCAGCAGACCTCTCCTGCCTCCCCACTGCTCCCCTCAGCAGTGTATCATACAACCTGCCTGTTCTGCTCCCCACTGTGTCTCTGGTGAATTCTCTCACCACCACCACTACCCCACACCTCTGGCCTGTACCCCAGCTCTTATAAGCATAAATAAATTGTAGCGGCAGGAAAGGGCAGCACAGGAGCAAGGTTTAGGATGGTTCTGGGCAGACGGGTCAAGGAAGGAGAGTCTTAGAGCCCTCGGTGGCTTTTCATGCTTTTATTAGTAGAGGTGACCAGGTACATGGCAGGCATGGGTGTCAGCAGGCTGGGAGACTGGCAGGCCTTCCGAGCCCCTGGCACATCTCACCCTCTCAGTTGCTTCTTCTCTCTCTCTTGCTACTGCTCGTCAGTACTGTTGGTCCTGTTGGTCGGTCCTGTCATCCTCATGACGCCGCCCAGTTAAGCCCATGTCCAACTCAGGTGTGCTCACTTGCGCATGCCCACCCTGGAATGCTCGCAGCACCGCAGGTGTCCATCATCACAGTGGTGGGAGGGTGGAAAGACCTGATACTTCTGACCCTACATAACTAAAAATCTTATTTAAAAAATGCAAATGCTCTGGCCCCTCCCACATTGAAATCCACTGAATGAGAAACTCAAGGGGCAGGCTCTGCAAAGGCTGCCGATGCTTTGAAGGCCAGGTGACCCTGACGCAGTCTTGAGGAATCACTCTGGTAGAACATCTGACAGACATTTGGTGTCCCAAGGTTGAGTTGATTTTTCTTCATATGGCATATGGGGGAAAGAGTGGGATTGGGGAGCTAGGCAGAGGCAGATGTATGTACTAAGCAGGAATTTAACCTATCATCTTTTTATCAAAGGTTTTGCACAGGTATGGTGAGCAGATTTTCATTTATTTGTCTGTTTTAAGATTTATTTCTTTATGACTATAAGAGCTGGGGTACAGGTCAGAGTCACGGGAGGTGAGAGGGTCCACCAGAGACAGAAGCTGAAGAAAATTCATAGAATTCCCAAAGAAGCCATTCTGAATAGGGTGGCACAGAAGAGCTAGGTCACAGGGCAAAGAAATGAAAGCTATTGACATAATGGAATGCAAGAATGCATGTGAAGAGCAAGGGTGGGCAATGTTATCCAGATGTCATATTTCTGATTTGTTGAACTGGGTAGATGGGGCAGTCCAGGAGGAGGTGTTTATTCTTAGAACCTCTCTGGCTCTCTGGTTCTCAATTTGATGGGACAGAGAAACACCAGCAGAGAAATGACAGGGCTGACCTGGAGGCCCAGCGCACTTTTCTTTTTTTTTTTTTTTTTAAAGATTTAATTATTTATGCACACAAGAGCTGGGGTACAGGCCAGAGTCATGGGAGGTGAGATGATTCACCAGACAGAGCGGGGAGCAGAACAGGTAGACTGACTGAAACACACCGCTGAGGGGAGCAGCGGGCGAGGCAGGAGAGGTCTGCTGCACCATGTGGGTCCCCTCTCTGGCGTGCTACACCATGTGGGTCCCCTCTCTGGCCAGCAGCAGGGATCAAACTCGAGCTACAGTGACTGCGGTTTGCTTCATAGTGCGTTGCTTAACCCACTGTGCCACCAGGGAGGCTCACCAGCTATTAATCTCCCTATTAGCATCTCTTTGTGAGCTCCAAAGGGAGAAAACACCTGAGCTGGTAACACATTTCAAGAACTAAAATTGCCCCACTTCTGAGTTAAACACAACTGGGTTTAAATTCCACCTTGGCCCCTCAACCAGCAAGTTAATCTTTCTAGTCTCTGTTCTATACCCATAATCTTGTGCTAACTAGGCAGCCCCCTGCAGGGCAGCGAGACGAATGTGCACTGAGACGTGGAATGCAAAGTGCTTTGCCACTGCCTGGAACACAGTAGGCATTTCATAAATGGGGAGAGTGACAGTGATCGTTCTGAGAACTCCAAACACTCGCACATTTTTTCCCCTGACTCACTGGCCTGTGACATGGATTATTTGTCTCCAATTTAAGATGATTCCTTTTAATGGAAGCTTAAAAATTAACAAAAGCGTAATTACCACTTGATAGGTAATTACTATGCTATGCTCGCTCCAGGATTAGACACAAGTGATTTGCATATAAGATAATGGTGCTGCCGTTAGCACCATTGATACATTAGTTATACAATCATTTTGAATTTAATTTCATGGGCAGATTCTGGAAATGGTGGCCTCCTGGGAGGAGGGCTTGGGGCCCCACCACCTGTCCTTGCTACCCATAATCTCAAGCAAATTGGATGAAGGGTGAGAGGCAGGACTGAGGCTCCATTCTGCTTCTAAACATCTAGTCTGTTTTAATTTTTCCCAATTATAAAGGCAACACGAGTTCAATGTGGGAAAGAACGTACATCAAACCATTAAGAAGAAAAAACCTCATTTATCTTCAAAGAGAATCGTTCTTAATTTTTTTGGTATATAACTTGCCAATCTTTATATATATATATATTTAAGATTGATTTATTTATGCATATAAGATCTGGGTTACAGGCCAGAGGTGTGGGGGGTGAGAGGACTCACCAGAGACAGAGTGGGGAGCAGAACAGGCAGACTGACAGAAATACACTGCTGAGGGGAGAAGCAGGTGAGGCACCATGTGGGTCACCTCCCGGGCAGGCAGCAGGGATTGAACTCGTGCTACAGTGGCTGTGGTCTGCTTCATAGTGTGTTGGTTAACCCATTGCACTACCAGGGAGGCCCCCTTTCTTTATATATTTTTAACAGAATGGTGAGAATTAGATTTACTCCAAGAAGGCTTAGAAAACATGCAATAAATGGGGTCCTCAGGAATAGCTCAGCTAAGGAGAGAGACTAGTAATATTGTTACTGAGTGTAACGGCAGGATGGGAGCACAGGAGCAAGGTTCGGGATGGTTCTGGGCAGACGGGTCAAGGAAGGAGAGTCTTGGAGCCCTAGGTGGCTTTTCATACTTTATTTAGTAGAGGTGGCCAGGTACATGGCAGGCAGGGGTGCCAGGGGGCTGGGAGGCTGGCAGGCCGCCCAGCCCCCGGCGCATCTCACCCTCTCGGCTGCTTTCTACTGCTGCTGCTCATCGGTTCTCTCAGTTCTGTTGGTCGGTCCTCGCAGTTCTGGCATCCTCATCACGCCGCCCATTTATGCCCGTGTCCAACACAGGTGCGCCCACTTGCGCATGCCCACCCTGGAATGCTCGCAGCACCGCAGGTGTCCATCATCACAGTAGTGGGAGGGTGGAAATACCTGATCAACCTTTACCCTACACTGAGTATCTGATTTTGTTTCCTGGTTTTGTCCATGGCATTAATGCATGTGTTTTTCTACTTTATTAAAATGAAAACAGTCTTAGGCCTCCCTGGTGGCGCAAGAGGTTAAGTTGCTGCACTATGAAGCTATCAGCAGCCACTGCAGCATGAGTTCGATCCCCGACCAGGGAGGGGGCCCGCAGAATAGGCAGATTGACTGAAATGCTCTGCTGAGGGGAGCAGTGGGTGAGGCAGGAGAGGTCTGCTGTGCCATGTGGGTCAGCTCCCTGGCTGAGGATCAAACTCATGCTGCAGTGGCTGCTGATGCTTCGTAGTGCAGTGCTTAAGCTTATGCACCACCAGGGAGGCCCCTGCAATAAAACTTTTTCTTTTCACAGAACCAGTTATCATGGGGTCAGTTTCTGTGCACATGGGGTAGGGAGCCCATTATGCTGTAAAATTAGGACTGGGAATCCCAAGGTTTTTTTTTTTTAAGATTTATTTATTTATGCATACAAGCACTGGGATACAGGCCAGAGGTGTGGGGGCTGAGAGGATTCACCACAGAAAGTGGGGAGCAGAACAGGCAGATCAACTGAAGTACACTGCTGAGGGAAGCAGCGGGCACAGCAGGAGAGGTCTGTTGTGCCATATGGGTCCCCTCCCTGGCCGGCAGCAGGGATCTCAGCAGTGGCTGAGGTTTGCTTCATAGTGCATTGCTCAACCCACTGTGCCACCAGGGAGGCCCGGGAATCGCAAGGTTTTATGGGTGACTTGGTCCAAGAAGATATTATATATGTCAGTGGGTTATATACTCTAGCAGAGTATATACGCCTGGGATATTGTCAATTCCAGTGCAAGGTGAATTGATACAAAGGGACCAGTGTAACCAACTGGCCTCCAAGTGCTAGGTGAGTCTCCTGGAGGGATGGTGCCTCATCCATTGCTCCACATTGGTCAGTGTTGCTACAATGGATGCAGCTAGATCAACCGAGGCAGGGAGTTCCACACACACCTCTGCCTCTGCTCCTGAGGCTGCTTTGTCCATGTGCTTCTGTGCCAGCACTGGGTGGCCGGCTCCCACTGGGAAAGTCATTCTGCTGACTTAGTGGCTTTGTGCCTTTTGCATGGTGAATGCTTCCCAGTGAGCACCGCTTGGGATTCGAGGATAGACACACTCCAAGCTACTTACATAAACTCATTCATGTGCCTTTTCTCCAGACCTCTTCGTCTCTCCCAGTCTGTTTTTTTCCAGGTCTCTGATCAACCAGTCCAGTCATTTGCCACTGAATCTCCATACGCTCTTCTCTCAGTCTATGCCTCTTTTCCCATATCAGCCCAGCTCGCCTCTTGGAGGAGATGCCCTCACTGGTGTTTTTCAGATTCAAGCTCATGCCGTGAGTGTCCTGAGTCCATTTTCCTGTGAGTGCTATAGTTCCCAGGATTCTCCAGATAAACTGGACTAATAGGACACACACACACACACACACACACACAGATGGGGGTGAGGGGGTCAGAATGGAGGAAAGGACATCCCATGTGTCAGGAAAGGAAATTTATGAAGTGCCTTGTCCAAGTGGCAAGTGGAAAAACCAAAGTTAAACCCCTGCTCCTGACTGCAGTCCATGTTCCGGCCATATCAGAGACCTGATCTAGTCCCTGGTTTAGAAATAGGAGACTCAGGGGCCTCCCTAGTGGCGCAGTGGGTTAAGCAACGCACTATGAAGCAAACCGCAGCCACTGCAGCACGAGTTCGATCCCTGCTGCCGGCCAGGGTGGGGACCCACATGGCGCAGCTGACCTCTCCTGCCTCGCCCACTGCTGCCCTTGGCAGTGTGTTTTGGTCAGTCTGCCTGTTCTGCTCCCCGCTCTGTCTGGTGAATCCTCTCAACTCCCGCGACTCTGGCCTGTACCCCAGCTCTTGTATGCATAAATAAATAAATCTTAAAAAAAAAAAAGAAATAGGAGACTCAGAAGTAAAGACTTGCTCCAGGATAATTTTCTTAAAAAAATTTATTTATTTATGCATACAAGAACTAGGGTACAGACCAGAGATATAGGGGGTGAGAGGAGTCACCAGAGACAGAGTGGGGAGCAGAACAGGCAGATTGACTGACTGAAACACATTGCTGAGGGGAGCAGCGGGTGAGACAGGGGAGGTCTGCTGTGCCATGGGGGTTACCTGCCTGGCCAGGTATTGAACCCATGTTGCAGTGGCAGTGGATAGCGTCATAGTGCTGCGTCTTAACCCCTTGCACCAACAGGGAGGCCTCCTCCAGGCTAATTAGTTAGGAACATTGAGTTGGCATCCAGGGCTCTTGAATTTCAGCCCAGAACAAACATGGCTGGTAGCACTGGCACACATCGAAGTTCAGGATGGCCTGTATGAGTTCTATATTTTGAGCACCTCCCCATGGCTAGGGGACGGAGAGGGGGACTGTGACCCCTCAGGAAGATGAAACCCCATGGTGGCCTGCAATGATTCTACCCAGCAGAGTGGGGAGTCTCACAGCTTGCGGATGCTGGAGGCCATTCAAGGGCTGTGCCACACCCCAGGCTTCCTGCTGGCGTCAACAGGAAGCCCACAGACCAGGTTCACTTTCCCTGTGGTGCCTGAGGTGTGCTGCCCCAGCAGGGGTACTCTGCAACCTTTCTAGCCTCCACCTGGAAGCTTCAGTTACTCCTAGATCAGGTTGTGCCTGGCCAGAGGGACACCTGGTTACTCCCCTATGGGAGCACAACAGGGCAGAGCTGTTGACAAGCTGGCAGACTCATATCCTGGAAAGGCACATGAATGGAGAAAGGAAACAAACTTCTAGACAGCAGTGGTTCTCAACTGAGCATGCATTAAACTCGCTAGGAAGGGGTGTGAAAACACACATTACTGGGGCCCACCCCAGGAGTGGCTTTCTCAGTAGACCATGGTTGGGGCCTGAGAATCTGCCTTTCTTTTTTTTTTTTTTATTATATTTAATTGCATTTGACATCGTTTGTTTTCCCCAGTGGGTTCCCACCACCATTTCACCCGTGCACCGCCACCTCGTCCCTTGTGCTCTTTATATCTCATCACCGTCTTTGCCCTCCCCTCCCTCCATCCACCCCCATCTAACCAGCTCCCTCTGCCGACAGCTCAGATGCAGCTTGCGGGCCATCGCTCTTCAGCGCCCTCTGGAGGACGCCGAGGTCTGTGCGCACAGACTTACTCCCCAGCTGGCTGAAACAGTGTTCCCAGACTTAGAATCATTCAGAGAGGTTTGTATCCTGGACCTCCACGTGTAAGCTACCTGGGAGACCAGCACACAGAGAATGAGGTGAGTTACTGCTTTAGTATTTTAAACAGCTTTGTTGAGATGAAATTCACACACCACACAATTCATGCATTTAAAGCACATAATTCAATGATTTTTTTTTTTTGTAACCACAGTCAATTTGAACATGTCTGTTCTGGCTGTTGCATATAAATGAACCATAAAATGTGTTTTATGCTGACTTCTTAGCATGAAGACTTGGCAGAATGTCTTCATGGTTCGCCCATGCTGTAACATCAGTCAGCACTTAATTCCTGTTCACGGCTGAGTAGTAATCCTCTTCCAGCTACACTTTTGCCTTATTCAGTCACCCTTGTTGACTTTGATTTTCACAGTAATATAGTATTTGTTGAAAGTCATAAAACTACACATACATCTATGGGAAAACACAGTACCTTTTATTGTATGTGGAATTTGGGGGAAAGGACAGAGCCACCTTCCACGTCCTGTCTCCGGCACACACTCTCAGATCCTCTGACACCTCTGTGTGGGGACAACCAGGAGCCAAACTGAAGCCACGGGCAGCGATAAACTCCCCTGGCTGAGCCCTGCCCAGGGTCCTGCACACAACACAAGCTTAAACGAAGCTGCTGCTGTTTCAAGACCTTGCCCAGGTGGGGCTTGTGTCTCCCAGTCACTGCTCCCAGACCCCACCCCTCCCACCAACGAGTCTCCCATAAGCCTGTCCCCAAGTCTTGTCCTCCTGTCAGCACCTCGTTGACTTGCCCCAGCTCTCATCTCTCCCTGCTGTCTCTGCCTTGATGCCTTCGGTTCCTCTAACACACGTACCTCACACAGAGCTTAGAGCAAAAAGTGCTGGGATTTCACCCACATACAGTGTACCCACCTGAAGTCAACTGTCCAGTGGGGTCTGGTACATTGGTCTGGAGATCCGCACCTCCTCCCCTTCTCTCTGCCAGAGGTGTTTTCATTGGCACGTGAGCCAGCAGAAGGGCGTCTCTCTGCCTGTCACCACTGTGTCCCCAGAGCTAAAAGGGGCCTACCAGGCACAGAACAATGCCTAGTGAGTCAAATTTTTTAAAAAGATGTATGCACACAAGAACTGGGGTATAGGTCAGAGGTGTGGGGGTGTGTGAGGATTCACCAGAGACAGTGGGGAGCAGAACAGGATGATCTACTGAAACATACCGCTGAGGGGAACAGCATGGAAGGCAGGAGAGGTCTGCTGTGTCATGTTGGTTTGCTCCCTGGCCGGTGGCAGAGATCAAACTTGTGCTGCAGTGGCTGCGGTTTGCTTCATAGTGTTGCTTAACCCATTGCACCACCTGGGAGGCCTGGAGGGGAGGAATGTTCAGATCACCTGTCTCAGCACCCACCCACACACACCCCATCTTGCAAGTGTGTCTCACAAGCCACTGGTGACCATGACACCCGGGCGAGAGCTGCTTAGCTGAGTCCTCATGCTTGTGAGCAAACCATGACTATTGTTTGAGACCACTGCCACAGGCAGAGGCCCTCTGTTTAGCCTTTCCTCCTTGTCTTGTTCCAGCTGTCTGGGGATAGGCACCCCTAGAAATGACCTGTCCCTTCAACCTCAGCTCAGATTCTGCATTCAAGGGAACTCAAACCAACAGTGTCCACCTAGCTGGGTAGCTCAGATGGCTGAATTTGGGGAGAATTAACCCAATTAATCCCATCTACGGAGTGGGAATAGGCTAGTTCCAACCCCGGCTTCTTCTGAGTCTGAAATGAATGAATCCAGGCCACCTGAACATTTGGCAGATAGGGTCCTTTTTGCCTTGAGACAGACACAAGTCCTGTTTCCGGGATGCGGGCCACGCAGGGACGTCCCACCGCCTTCCCAAAGTGAACTGCGACAGGTTCAGGACAAGGTGCCTCACAGTGACTGTGACTAGGCTGGTCTATGAGCCTCTGGCAAAGCCCCACAGGCAGGTCAGCGGGGCCAAGTTTCTCTTTTTTTATGTATATATTTTTAAAGGTTTACTTATGCATACAAGAGCTGGGGTACAGGCCAAAGATACAGGGGGTGAGAGGAGTCACTGGAGACAGAGTGGGGAGCAGAACAGGCAGATCCACCAAAACACACTGCTGAGGGGAGCAGCGGGCGAGGCAGGAGAGGTCTGCTGCACCATGTGGGTCCCCTCCCCTCCCTGGCCGGGGATCAAACTCACGCTGCTGTGCCACGGATGCTTCACAGTGTGGCCCTCAACCTGCTGCTCCACCACCGAGGCCCCCAAGTTTCTCTTTTTAAAGGAGAGAGGAGCAAACTCTTACAGACACGTGAGTGTACCTTTTTGATAAAGATAATAAATTGCTTGTCATAAACTCTTTAGCCTGGTTTCTAGTTTTCTTTTTTAAACAAATGACCCCCAAGGACACAAATGTAAGCAAAGAATTTCATTTCAGGTCAGGGGACAGAGTGTTGCAATCAAGGATTTGAATGAAATTCTTGAAAAAAATGTAGTAATTAAAAGTACAATGAAATCAGAATCGAAATGTCCCAGTGTAACGCTAAAAGGCAGTCTGGTTAATTTCCAAATTATACTTGGGCTCAATATGCAAAGGTTTTTTGTTTGTTTACCTAGGCAGAGAAAACAGGACTAAATATCATAATAACCACACAAGACAAGGAATATAACTGTAAAATAAACCATACCCTAGCAGGCAAATCATTTTAATGTTTTCAGAGCTGAATGCTCTGTGTGAAATTGAAAACAGAGGGAGAAAACAATCCAACGTGCAGAAAATTAATTGAAAAGAGGTCAGACAATAAGGCAGAGGGTCATAAAATTACAAATACAAAAGCAAAGCAACAGATCGAAAACCACATAGTTACACAGATTCTGGTAACATTGGTAACAGAACATCCCAGGCAATGACCTAATCTTCAGAAGTCTTACTAAATTTTGAAGGGAGCGGGGAGAGCTGGTGATGGTGATGAGCTTAAATTGCTCCAAAGGACTTGACCCCTTCCTTCCATGGTAAGGGAACCGACATGACGGCTTCAAAGAACTTTGAGAAGGTGGGGCCCCTTTTGTCGGGGAGCACTGACAGGGAAGCCTCTATCCCCTCTGGCCTCCGCCGGCCCCCCACCAAAGTCTACATTCATTCAACTCTTTGAACTAAGGCAACCAAAGGACAATTTCTTGAGACCCCCCAAGCACCCTTGGAAGCCACAGATTCTATGTTTATAAAAACGAACCAAAAAAACATCAAAGAAAGGAACCAAAAAAAGCTGACAAAATTGTTCCTATAAAGTGCAGATGGTTCACTATTACAGCTTTTTAGGGATTTCATGTGTATTTAAAAGAGTGGGTGGGAGCCCAGACAAACCCCGGGTGAAGTGTCCCCAGGAGAGCTGACATATACACGGGCCAGTCCTCCAGATCCTTTGACTCTGCTCGCTGCTGAGGTAGGCGCTCGGGAAGGGAAGTGGTGCATCTTAAGGGAGAGAGTGTTCTGGTAAAGCAGTGCCTCTCACTCGGGTGGGGGCCACGTGTGACCACAGTGACCTTACAAAATCCAAGAGCGATACTGTCTATACCCATGGAGGAGAGTGAGATCCAAGACACAGCACAAGGGGAGCGACCCACACTGACCACAGGACATGTGCTATCTGGTGTAACCTGGGGGGGTAGGGGGGAGGGGAAGAGAGGAAAAGGGAGGGAAGGGGAGGGGGCAGAAAACTCCAGCAACCTACAAAAACGGTCATTAGCAAATAGTATCAAAAAGTATCAAAACATTTCAAAAATCTTTAAAAACAGCCAGGCTTGGCAGAGGCCAAGGGCAGGATCTGCAGTCCACCCGAACTGAACTGCTCTCTAGAGAGCTTGGTCCAGGATGCCAGGCCACCGCCCCGCCCCTGCCCCTGAAGACACGCAATCCAGGGGAACAAGGAGGATGTCCAGGCCACAGCTGGAGCTGCCCCTGAGTTCAGGGCCAGAGATCTGAGATAATATCCAAAGGCCTTTGAGGCACTGCCCTGACCACGCCATACCTGGAGACCCAGGTGAAGGTGAGGCTGGTAACCCTAGCCTGGTGTGGGTGTGGGCTGAATCCCTTCACTCCCCACGTCGCTGCAAGTCACCGAAAGGTCACCCCTGGCGCACGTGCCAGGGCTCTGACCCACTGGCGAATACACCTGAATTTGCAGAGGAGCCCCCTGGCCTGGGAGGAGGTGCCCACTCCCCTCCAGGATCTCAGATCCCTCCCCAAAGTGAACACCCCTTAAGGGCTGGCTTCTGGGGTTTCTACTGAGTCAACAAGAGGTCACTGGTTCATGGAGTGGCATTCAGAAAACGAATACACAGATCTCCTTCTAGAAGACCTGCCTGGAACTTTCTAAAATGGCAGGAAGTTGCAAATCTGTGGTCGAACATATAGCTAAGACAATCCCTGCATTTTAAAAGAGCAGGAAGGCCCTGTGAGTGGCCCCTTAGCATCTTCCACTCTCCTTCCCTCCCCTTGTCATGTGTATCAGAAGCAAATGGGGTTCCAACTGGGGTGAGGCTCACACTCAAAACCTGGCGCGAATAGTAAGTGAAAATGCTGAGTTCTTTACAGGTAAGACAGACTCAAAAGTGGAACAGGAGCCCACAGACTCAAAAGTGGAACAGGGGAACAAATCAGAAGCTCAAGGTCTGCCCGCAGACGCTCCAGCCTGCATGGCCGGCAGCAACATCCATCTTAGAAGCACACAGCGCACGGCCTGCGCACCCCCCGCTCCTGCTCTCCTGTGTCCTGCAGACCTGCTGAGAGGTCAGGATGATGCACCTGTTCAGTGACCCCCAGAGAGCTCGAGAACCTTTCTCGGCACAGACTAACCCTACCTTTCAAGGAACCAACCTCAGTGATACCATATTCAGAGCCACATAAATGACAAACCACCTTCTCGGGGCAGGAGACCTCACGCAGCATCAGGTACAGGGACACGCGTGTGGCCCACAGGGCACAGACCAAGGACGTGCGGGAGCTGGCACCACACCGCACCCTGGGGCCCGTCCCGGGAGCCAAACATGAAAAGCTGGCTCAGGTGCCAAGCAAGTGCTGCCCTCTTCCCCAGGCCAAGGCGTCCTGCTGTCCAAGAGGCAGCCTTCCCGGGTGCTCGCCTGCACCTGCCCCGGATTCTGGCTGCGCCCGTTGCCGACCCGGACTGAGCTGGGGAGAACGGACCGCCGGTTCTGGTGGGTTCTTCCAAGCTCAGCCCCCATACACCACACTGCCTGTTAACGAGTCTTCAGGCAATGAGGTCGTTCCTGGAGTAGAAGGGAGCAGAGTACCCCAAATGGAGACATTCTGCAGACACACCAGCGAGGTCAGGGCCGGGGTTCGAGGGAAGTTTCAGCTCAGCAGTTTGGGAAAGCCAGGTGGATGGAAGGTCACATTAGCACACGCTTCCCAGAGCCTGAGGGTGCTGGAGTGTGGTGTGCCCCGGCAAGAGCGTCTCCAGGGTGTGGGGTGGTGCCGGCTCCCGGGCTCCCTTGGTCTTGTGCAGGACCTGTCAAGAGCGCGTGAGCCTCCAGGGACTCCACGTGCAAGAAGAGAGCAAACCAGGGGACAAACGGCACCAAAGCTGTGGACTCTCAGGTCACCTGCGCTCTCCCGGTCTCTACAGAAACAGACCCGACAAAATCAGAAAAACCTTGACGGGGCAGGACAGCAAGTACAGGAGCACAACAAGAAGGGAAACACGTGAACTGAGGCTCTCCCAATGGCGCTGGTGAGTCTTGAAGGGAGAGGCGCTCGGCAGCTGCACCCTTGCCAGGCAGAGACCGTCCTCACCACGGAAAGACCCTGGCTACCACCCGCGCCCGACACCCTCCCTCTCACACAGGGGCCCGCAAGGCAGCCTTGGGCTCTCCCTCCAGGGCGCGTGATGGTGCCTGACCCGGCAAGTGTGGGTGCGAGTACAGGGAGGTGCTGGCTGAAGGGGCTGGACCCCGGTAGAGCCGAGGGGTGAGGTCACCTTACCGGGTCCCTTAACGAAGCAGGGAACCGTGCAAACTCGACAGACCCTGCCCAGTGCTGCGACACCACTCGGCTGCAGCCAGCGGGGACCTGGCTCGGTGCCCGAGTTCGGGAGAGCCAGGGCAAGCTTCTAGGGGCCGACTGTGCTCGCTGGCATGGACGCTTCTCAAGAGCTCTGTGGGCAGGGGCACAGAAAACCAAGACAAACTTGCCGGCCCTTAGGTTCTTTCCTGGGAAATGAACGTAGACTAGGGGCTTAGTCCACTGGTGACAGAACAGTGGCTTGGAGAAAAGAAAAGCGAGAAAAGCTGCAAACGACAGGGTCCCGTTGAGAAGAGCTTCACACTGCAGCCCCTTCCCCCTTGCTAGCTCAGGCCTGTGCAGGTCTCAGGGTCACCACCCAGCAAACACAGGACTCGTCAGGAACGAGTTACCTGACCGGAACTCCAGGGGACACCTCTGTGGTAGGGAGCCCCATGTCCTGCCTGACAGGGGCCCCCATCACTTACCCCCTGTGGTCTGTGTCCCATTAATAAAACAAACGGGCTTCACCTTGCCAGTGCTCCCCAAACACGGCTAACACCTAAACATTCCAGGGAGTGGTGAAAAATACAGCTTAGGGCACCCCGACCCCAGCAGCTTCAGGTTTCATAATACTGAGGCAGGACCCGGGGGCTGCACTTTAAAGTCTCAGTTGTGTTTGGGGAGGTGAGGATGAGGGTGTCTGCAATGTCCCATCGAAGTCCCCAGTTTCACTATGAATATTCTGCATCATCCCCGCCCTAGCTACAGGGGCCGGTTTGGGGGGGACGTGTGGGGATCTGTCACGTGGGAAGGAGCCCTGCACAGGTATGAGGGATGTTTCCTGCCTGGGTGCGGGTTTAATTACTCAAGCGAGATAATAGAGCAAGTTATATAGATCATTTAATCGGTTACTGTGATATCGTAGAAATACCAAGAATCATAAAAGTAGAAAAAGCTACTCAGTCCATCACGGCTGAGGATTCTACCGAGCTGCTGCTGGGCTACGGGTGGTGGCGGGGAAGGGGGTGCGGCGGGACGCAGGCGGGGTCACTGGCCGCGCTCCTGGGGCCGCTTGCCCTTGCCCTTCTTCTTCTTGTCCTCCAGCCGCGGCTTCAGGGCGCAGACGCAGGCGGACACGCCCGCGATGGCCTTGGGCAGGTCGGTGCCCTTGCTCCACTTGTCCTTCTCGCGGTCGTACACCTGCACCGTCTTGGAGAAGGCAGTGTTCTCCCAGCTGTAGCCGCCCAGGATGTAGATGCGGCCCTCCCACACGGCCACCCCCGACTCGCTGTTGGCGTGCAGCAGCGGCGCCACGCGGGTCCACTGGTTGCACTGCGGGCTGTAGGCCTCCACGCCCAGCACATCGAAGCGCTCCATGGACTCGATGCTGTCGTCGCTGCCCCCGATGGAGTAGATGCGGTCGTCCAGGCTGCACATGCTGTGCCAGCCGCGGGCCGTGCTCATGGGCCGCCGCTCCTCCCACACGTCCGTCCGGTGGTCGTAGCACAGCAGGTTCTTGCGGTAGGGCCCGATCTGGTAGTCGTGGCCGCCCGAGATGTACACGAAGTCCTTGTAGATGGTGCCCGCGTGGCCGTACGTGAACCTGTGGAGACAGGCGCAGAGGAGCTCAGTGCGTGCCTGGCTGGGCCTTCCCTGCTAGCTTAGCCCTCCCAGGGCTGGGGAGGATCACCACCCAGGGAGAAGTGGGGTTCCTCAGAAACCTGTCACTGGATGAGGGCACCCCAGTGGGAACAGCTCTGTGGCAGGGAGCCTCCTCTGCAACGGGGGGACACCCCGCACCCAGGGAGGGCCCCGGAGCTGAGGACAGTGTGCAGGGAGCAGGTGCCTGGGGAATGCACTACAGACGACAGGGGTCGCCAGGCTCAAACGCCCTCTCCAGCTCTCTGGCTGAGGAGCAAACCCAAGGCCGTTCTCTTTCTCACATGGGCTGAAGCACACCTGCTGGGCACACGTGGAGCTGACCCCACTGCACGTAAGGGGTGGCAGACACAGAGTCAAAGTCAAGGCCAACTGCACGCCTCAGCCAAGACTGGGGGCAGAGAGCAGCAGTGCTGGGGCGGGGCAGGGCCGAGGGGAGGACACACAGGTGGAGCACAGGGCCTGTGGCAGGGGACTGCTCTGTGAGGCTGGCGTTCACACGTCAGGCTCGTGCAAACCGACAGCAGGCACGGCAGAGAGCGAGGCCACCGCCAACCACGGACCTCAGGGAGTAACTATATCTCAAAGCTAGCACATCGGCTGGGACCAAGATTTGAAACAGGGGAACTGGGTGCTGGGGAGTAGGATGAGCAGGAACCCAGGTTTTAAATGGGAACTCTGGACTCTGTTCAATTTTCTATCAAACTGAAATTACTTCATAAACACGAAGCCTATACCCAGACCGAAGAACAAAAGTGCAAACAAACAGCAACAACAAAGGGGATCGATGTCCCAGGAGAGCAAAGCATCTGGGGGCCACACTGCTTGTGGGTTCACGTCTGGGTACTTGGACTGGGCTCTGGGTTCTTGGAGGCCGCACTACACAAGTCAATGGGTGACAATGAGAGGAGGAAAGAGACGAAAGAAGCGTGACACGCTTCTGCATCAGTGAGGCCAGCACGGTGACTGTGGCCATGCCCACGCCACACCCCCAAGGTGCTTCTAGAAAGAAAAACTCAGAGGCTTGCTGGAGCATTCAAGATACACAAAGCGTGCTGGCAATGGCAGCGGATGGCCACTATCGAGCCGCACGCTCCGCCTGCAAAGTCCAGGGTAAAGTACCCAGACTCGGGGGCCCACAGTTTGAGTCTGCCGAGGACAGGGCCTACACTTACCCTGACCTGCCCTGCCCTCTGCACCCTGGTCTGGGTAATCAGTCACACAGGCGCTGGCCTCCACCCCACGGGTGCTGACAGCCCCTAAGCCCCTTGGCCCAGAGCTGGCACCTGGCCCCCAGGAGCTGCTGTCATGAAATGATCTTATCAGCAGGCGCCCAGCCATTGTCCTGGCTTCCACGGCCTCCAGTGAAGCTGGCAGCTTCTAGGGGCAGGAGCAGAGGGTCACGATAGATGCTTACCCCACGTGCCCTTCTCACTAGGGGTCACAGGGAGGAAAGTCCCTGGAGCCAGGACATGTCACACCACAGGGCAGGTTTAGAAGGCAGCCGAGCGGCTCAGCTCTGCGGAACTAGTGAGCGGCGTGCGCCTTCTGAGCTCGTGACGCTAACAGAGGCACAGCTGGATGCAGGACAGCTGAAGAGCATGAATGAGAGCTTGAGCCCTGCCTGGGGGACTGCAGTTCACACACAGCATCTCAATAAGTCCTCCCGAGGAGAGGATGGAAATGCCTTCCCCGCGGGCCCACTTCAGGGAGGAGGGAATGAAGGCAGAGTGGGAGGAGACACTTGCTCTGGCCTCAGCTCCAGGACAGCACTCTCCCCATCTCTGCACAGGTGTGGCCCAGATGCAGACACAGCCAGGTGATGCCCTTGCCACCCGAACGCACTCAGTCCTTGCACATCAGGAGGCGAGGCGACCTGGAGAGGGATGCCCAATTCCTGGGAGGCCGACACCCGCCCATGGAGCCCAGCACCCCAGAATGGTCATGGTGGAAGAGTTTGCCACAAGCCCCCCATCACCTGGGCAAGCCAGCCACGTAGGACCAGGAGTCGGTCTTGGGACTGTATGTCTCAACAGAGGAGAGAGCGCCGTTCTCATTCCGGCCACCAACGGCCACCAGCATGTCTTCGATGGAGGCCAGGTAGAAATCCACGCGGCGCTGGTTCATGGAGGCCACCTGCGGAGGTGAGACACCTGTACCTTCCCTTCCCCAAGAGCAGGGCAGAGTCAACATCTGGCACCGGGTGCCCAAACGTGTTCCATGGGCCACGTAGCCCAGGGAGGCCAGGCCATGGCCAAGTGATTTGGGGAAGGGAAGGAAGATCTGAGGAAAAGAGGAGTATCATCTTAGGGGGACCTTCTCCCAGGCCCCGAGACATCGCGAATCCCCACCAGGGGGAGGGAAGATGAGGTCCCCCTAACATGGTTGACCGTAGGGTCTAGAATTGTGCAGGACGTATTTCAAAATTGCAGGTTTAGTGGTTTCCTGGCACAAAAAACTCCACCCGTGCCCTGCCCCCCAGCAGGTATTTACAAGTTACCGCCGACCACACCACCCCTGCCGGCGCACAAAAGCACCGCCGAGCAGGACATGAAACACACAAGACCCCTGGAAAAGCTGTTCCCTAGAATCCAGACTGAACACACAAATGAACAGGCCCCTGCAAGAGCGGAGATTATCCTTCAGGAGGCCGCACTGGCCATGATGGGCTCCCGAGCCGAGGGCCTCTGCCTGGCCCGGGCAGGGCTTACACTTTGGAGGGTGGACACTGGAGTCCCCGCTGACAGCTCAGAGCTCAGGTAAATACCGAGGGGAGTAAATACACCGAGGAGTGATATAAAGACTGAGTGAGCTATGACAATCAGGATGGGCGTTCCCAGGAGAAGGGACATCTCCCCGGCCCGGTGCTCACCCATGCACATGGGCTCCCATCTCCTGGCCCCGAAGGTCAGCACCCCCCACCCATTTCCAAGGGGGAAGCTGACATTTAGAGAACACAAGGAACAGGTCTCAAGTCCCCAGTCAGGGCTGAGCTACACTGGGATGTGAACAGACATGCCCTGCTGGGTCCACGCTGCCAGAAGGCCAGAGCTCCCAGCACACATGCGCCTCCGTGAGCTACTCGAACCTTCTCCGAGGAGGACCTGGGGGGGTGAGCAGGGCGGGGCTGGCAGGACACTGAACAGTGAGTCAAACCTCGACACCAGTAAATCCAATATGGTGGCCACTAGCTTCGGTGGCCATCTATGCTCAAACGTAAATTCGTTAAAGGCATGAAAATTCCGTTTCCTGGTCCCCAAGCCACATGCCAGGGACCCCAATGCAATGGGGAGTGGGCAATTATGGTACTGGACAGCATGGCCCAAAAAGCTCTGCTGGCCAGCGCTGCTCTGGCCGGTGACGGCCCCACAGAAAGCGGCTGGTCGCCCCACCCCGCCAGGGCGTGGGCACGGGGAGGCAGGGGCCAGACTGTGTGATGACACGGCCTGGTCAGACCCCACTCAGGAGCGGGCTGGCGGTCAAGGCCCAAGAGAAGGGGAGGGGCGGCCAAGGCTAGGTCAGGGAGAGCAAGAGTCCTCGAGAGAAAAGAAGTAATCCGGCTTTAATCTCACCTTGATCCACTGTTTACAGCGGGGGTCATACCTATAGAGAAGATTGGACGCCGCATCCCCTCCGTTGTCCCTCGAGAAGCTGCCACCAGCGATGAAGATGAAGCCCCCCAGCACGGCGACACAGTGGTGGCTCCGCCGGGCGGGCAGGGGCGTCTCCTTGACCCACTGCTCGCTCTGGGCGTCCAGGTAGCAGGTGTCGTCGCTGAGCTCCAGACACCGCTCGGAGACCTCGCCGCCCACGAACAGCAGGCGCTCCTGGTTGGTGCGCAGTGCCGTGCGCTTGGTCTGCATGACAGGCTGGGCCGCCAGGTTGTTGTGGTAGCGCACGGCCTCCTCGATGAAGCCCTCGCAGTCCGCCTCCCTGGGTAGCAGCGAGCACACGGCCGGCTTGACCCGGTGCAGCAGGTCGTTCTTGGGGATGAGTGGGAAGTGGATGTTCTCCAGCACCCGGTAGGCGTGGGCCTCGCGCTCTGGCTGCTGCGTCAGCCACTGGAGGGCGGCCTGCAGCAGGTCGTGCTCGCACTCCCGCTGCACGGCGCTGCTGCTCAGGTAGACGCACAGCTTTTGCATGGAGATGTTCTGCAGGAAGTCCGGCGTGAAGGACAGCGTGCCGAAGCGGCTCAGGATGAAGCCGTCGATGAAGGCGTCCAGCCGCTTGAGGCTGTAGATGGAGGCCAGCTCCTGCAGGTACAGGTAGTTGTCCTCGCTCACCTCCTGCTCCAGGTACTCGCAGCAAAAGTCCACCGCCGTCCAGATCTGCAGCAGGTGGGCCGTCTCCAGGACGTAGTCGATGTTGCCACCGTCCAGCGCCAGCTCCCCGCCATACAGGAAGTCCACTACGGCCTTGAGCCCGATGTAGGAGGCGCCGATCAGTTCCACCTCCTTCTGGAAAGCCTCGCGCATGCCGATGGTGAACATGGAGTTGAAGTAGTCGCTGCACACGGCCAGCAGGTTGCGGTGGGCTGGCACACGCTGCTCGTCGGCCACCAGGACGATGTCGCAGAAGAGGCCACGGAGGCGCTGCTCGTTCAGGCGCTGCAGCACCGTGGATGAGTGGTCAGCCCAGCGGTACACCTGCCGGAAAGCACACGTCAGGGCCGGGCTGGGAGGCGGCCCGTCCCCTGCCGCGGTAATGGCCCTGAATGACGGGGAGTGGGAACTGCAGAGGAGCTAGTTACAGATATCATCTAAGGAGTCAACCCACTCATTTCTGAAAACACCAAAAACAGACTTGCAAAAGGCAAGGACAGATAAAGCCCTGGCTGTACTGAGAGGACCCCTAAACTAAAACTGACAGGTGGTCCTGAAATATGCCTCCGAAAGGGGCTCCATACAGACTTGATTGTGAGATGCCTACAGACTGAAGTCTTCTCCAGGTTTTGGAGAGAGCTGCCTGGGACCTCACCCTGAGAAGGGGCAGCTGCCTGCCCTGCAGACTGACAGATGCAAGGAACTCTCAGGACCAGCCCTGCCCACTCCCTGGCACCCGGCTCCTGATCATTACCAGGGTTCGTTAACATTCCCCCTTTTTGTTATAACTAGTGGAACGGCATGCTTATATATATTTTTTAAGATTTATTTATTTATGCATACAAGAGCTGGGGTACAGGCCAGAGGTGTGGGGGGTGGTGAGAGGATTCACCACAGACAGAGCGGGGAGCAGAACAGGCAGATCAACTGAAGTACACTGCTGAGGGGAGCAGCGAGCGAGACAGGAGAGGTCTGCCTGTGCCATGTGGGTCCCCTCCCTGACTGGCAGCAGGGATCGAACTCGTGCTGCAGTGGCTGCGGTTTGCTTCATAGTGCGTTGCTTAACCCACTGCGCCACCAGGGAGGCCCAGGCACTCTGATTTTAGAGACAGCACCTCCAACAGCATTTCTGTCCTCATAGGCATTGCTCATATCTTTGTGTTTGTGACCGGCAAGAAGGAAGGGAAGAGAGGGGAGGGGAAGGGACAGACAAAGGGACCTCTTAGGAGTTGTTTTATAAGAATGGAAGGAAGAAGAGAGAGAAAGTAAGTTGTTAAAAAATTGTATTTATGAAGAAGGGCATAGAAAGGAAGAAAATAGACGTACGTGTCTGCACAGAGAAGCACCCTTATTTCCTGAGACAGTGTCTGTTCCTTATTTCCTGTTCTCTTTCACTCCCCTGAGTGTGAGTGCCGATGGGGAGGCACAGGCTTGCGGGACCCTGCAGGCTGTGGGGGCAGGTGTTACGTCAGGTACAGGGTCTCTAGAGCACTAACTTCCATGAAGTGGGGAGGTTTCACTTGGAACTTAAGCAGATGCATAGAACACGGCATGGTTTTATCAGGAGAAATCCACACAACAGTAATATAAGCATGCCGTGGGGCCTCCCTGGTGGCGCAGTGGGTTAAGCAACGCACTATAAAGCAAACCGCAGCCACTGCAGCACGAGTTCGATCCCTGCTGCTGGCCAGGGAGGGGACCCACGTGGCGCGGCAGACCTCTCCTGTCTCGCTCGCTGCTCCCCTCAGCAGTGTACTTCAGTCAATCTGCCTGTTCTGCTCCCCGCTCTGTCTCTGGTGAATCCTCTCACCCCCAACACTCTGGCCTGTACCTAGTTCTTGTGTGCATAAATAAATCTTAAAAAAAAAAAAAATCAGAGAGCCTCTGGGTTTGAAGCCCAGTTCTGCCACTTACTAGCTGCGTAACCTTGGATGAGTCATGAGAAGCCTGAGCCCCATTTCCTCATCTCACCCATGAGGATGAGGGCATTTACCTCTCGGGTCTGGGGAGTTAATGAGACAGACGCAGACAAGAGCTAAGAAGCGCTGGCGTGCACTCATGACACAGAGACCTTTCTTTCCACCGGGTGGCCCAGGGGTGTGGTGCGTCCCACACACTCACTGATGTCCTGGACGAAGGTGCTCTGGGGACACTGCTCAAAAACCAGTATCAGCGTCATTGCCGGGGTGAAAAGAAATATGTCGTATGTAGATGCAGCGTGTGGCCTCTGCCTGGGGCTTGCTTACACGCACCCCACACTGTACTCTGTACTTGGCCTGCACGCTCTCGCTTGAGCTACGAAAACCCTTAAGGCACTTGTTATAATCCCCCTTACCAGGTGAGGAAAAATGAGGTTCAGAGGGACGAAGGAATTTGCCCCAAGTCCCATGGTGCCTTTGTGGCATGACTGTAAGCTAAACCAGGTCTGAATGCATGGGTCAGCCCTTCAGTCACTGGGCTACTGTGGAATTAACAGATCGAATGATATGAATCATTAATGTGACAACATTCAACAAACTCAGGCTGGGAGGCCTGAGTCTATCCTGGTGGAGCACTGCAGGCCTGCCGGGCGCTGCTGAGGATCCAAGAGGTGGCGGGCCAGACAACAGTCTGTGAATCCTTGGAGGGCTGAATAGTTATGTGCTGGGCTTTCAGGAGACTGCCCATGGCTTTATTTATTTTCCATAAAAACAACAAGTAAATTCAATATAGGGAAAAACAGACCATTCAAAGATATCAACTAGATTACTTTACAATAGGTAAGACCTGGAAACAATCTAAGTGCTCAAAAACACATGACTGGGTCAAGATGTGGTACATATATACAATGGAATACTATTCAGCAATCAAAAAAGATAAACTAGAGTCATTCATAGGAATATGGATGGTGCTAGAAGGGATTATGCTCAGCAAAATATGTCAGAAAGCAAAAGAAAAATACTGGATGGTCTCACCCCAAGGAGGAATATAAGGGAACCAAATAAACGGCCAAGGAAAAGAACAACAACAATAATAAAACAAAAACAAAACACAACAAAAACAAAAGGACAAATCGGGGACACTTGGTGGGGGGGGAGGGACTGGGTGATGGCAGAAAGAGCACAAGGGACTGAGGTGACGGTGCACTGGTCAAATGGTGGTGGGTACTCCATGGGGACCACAATCGACGTTGAAAATATATAAATAAAATATAGATATAAAAAAAATATCAACTAGATAGCTAGTCTACTCAAGCGTGACTGAGGGGAGGAGGGCTGGGACTAGGCAGTTAGCCTGAACCGGGCAGAGGTGGAAGGACAAAGGACAGAGGGCTCACAAGGAGAGAGCCGCTGTGGCTGGCTTCCGCTTGCCTGAATTCTTACAGATTACTCCTCAGTGTGCCCCACAGCAGCGGCCCCATTTCCCTCGTCCCTTCCCTGCCTTCTACTGCGGCATTTTTAACTCGTAATCGGCATCGGGCTGTTTGTAAGTGGGGTCCCTATTTGCCTGTGCCCCTTCCTTATTTGGCCTATGTCAAGTGGGCCTTCTGTATTCCAGGCGTGGGCAGGCCCTTGCCGTCTGAGGACACTAGCCAGGGCTCCTGCCCTCACCTTACAGGGTGTTCTCAGAGGTCAGCACAGGGGTTCTCGCTTCTTCCGGTGACTCACACGGCAAGCAGGCTGGCCTAGTTTGAGCTTCTAATTAAGCAAAGTGGGGTTTGGGCTCCAGTGCACACAGGCTTGGAGCCGCTCTTGGCGTGGGAGAAGGAAGGAAAGGAAAAGGCCTTTGGGGTGTGTGCTGAGAGGAGCAAGAGCGCACCAGGGGGCTGGTGGTTCCTAAGCTGGTGGGGAGGCTGAAACGACCACACACCAAGGGGGCATGCATGACCCCAAGCTGGGGTGTAAGAAGGGAAATGGCCCTGAGGGGCGGGTGGGGCAAGTCCCAATGACAGCTGTGGTGCCCGCCTGCTCAGTGAGCCCAGGAGCGGGCAGCACAGAACACTTCGGAGGGGCCAGTTAGCATCATGGGTCCGGTACCTGGTACCCCCACAGCACGGCTGATATAAGCTGAATGAGCTGCAGAGCTGCGGATGTTCAAACACCAGACAGGAGTTCCCAATTTTATAGGGACATCAGTAAAAACCACAGGCACTCGTGTGACTTAGAAGTCGGACCTGAACACAGTGAAAAGATAGTAACTGAGTCCTGGCTGTCATCTCCCACGCTGGCACTTATTAGAGGTGAGTGAAGGTGGGTGAGGAAGCACAGGTATTCTGCAGCTACCACCAGTGGAGAGGATGCAGCAGGGCTGGGGAATTTTATATGAAAAAAGAACTTATCATCAAAATGGAGCCCCGCATTTTGCAGCGGGTCGACAGTCTGTCGGGAGCCAGAACTGCAAAAAGTCCGGTCTCACCTGTCTCCCACCTCTAGGTCAGGGCGCCAGGAGAACAAAAGGATTTCCATTTTAAAGGAGGCCCGGCCTAAGATCACAGACATCCCACCCGGAGACCTCCTGCCAGCTAAAAACAAACACCTGCACCGCCAATCTCTTTGATTCAAACCTTCTCCCTTCCCCCTTTCTTCTTCCAACCCTCTAAGTGAATATATATCCCTGTCCCTTATAATAAAGATGAAGGCTTGATCAGAACCTTGACTTGCCTTCCTGCCCTGCGTTCCCTGTTTGTCTCATTCTATTAGGTGGTTCCCGCGCGCCCCCGTTGTTGCCCTGCAGGCTGGGGCAGTCGACCACCACAAGAGCAACCCCGGAAGGTCAGAGGCACAAGGACGAGTGAAAGGGGCCAGGCTCTGGTCCTTTTACATAAAGTTCACAAACAGGCAAAAGGGCCAGGCGGGAGGCTGGGAGAGTAGGGATGCGATTTGATGATGTTCTTTTTTCTATTTCGGTGATGGTTCCCTGGCTGGTCGTTAACATCTGGAAATAAAAATCAAGGATCCACTGCTGACTTGGACCCTTTTCAAAAATAAAAAGGTGAAAAGTAGCCCATACTGAGGGGTACAGAACTTTATTCCCAGAAGCTTCCATTCAGAAAGAAGCAAACTCAGAACCCAGCTTTCAGGGACAAAGATTTCCAGGGCTCTCAAACTTAGAAAGCTGACTGTCCCCACAGCCCAGCTCCTAGACAAAGCCCCTTTGAGACAGCTTGAGGCCTTTCTGGGTTTTCACAGCAGATAAAGTCAGGCTTGGCAGGAGTTCCGCAGCAAGCTCAAATGGAAACAGGAGACAGTGCTCTCCTGAAAACGATACCCCGTCTTTCTTTCATGCACATCTGTGGGCTTTCGGTTCCCTGTCCCCCTTCAATCTACAGGCTGCTCACGACTCCCTTTCTCCAAAGCAGCATTTCTCAATCTTTTTTTGATCGCTCTCCCACGGCTCTCCACCAACTTTTCAAAATATTTTTTCCTACTAGCTCCCAAGAAATGTTAACACGGCAGAGTCTGCGTATCTGCAGGTAGGCTGCATGGATAGCAGTGCTGTAGACATAAAGAGTAATATTCTCTGCAGCCGCGAGAACCAAGTTTACTTCCTTAGGGGCAAAGTCAGTCCTACTGAGAATGCATAATCTACAGCAATCACAAAATTCAATCCCCAGAAAGGGACACTTCTAAAGAACAGCAAGTGGTACTGATATTCATAA
Organism: Galemys pyrenaicus; assembly: GCA_019455555.1. NCBI lineage: Eukaryota > Metazoa > Chordata > Mammalia > Eulipotyphla > Talpidae > Galemys > Galemys pyrenaicus. Next base: position 1,382,443 of record JAGFMF010011775.1, on the reverse strand, counting down.
TGAGGACACTGATTTGCAAATTGGCCCCAGATCCTTGCAGATTGCAGCTTGGGGACAATCCCCAGAGAGGTTTACTGAAGATATAGATTCCCAGGTTTCAATTGAGCAGGTGGGGAAGGAGGGGAGGCACATGCATTTCTAATTAGACATTTACCAGGGAGCCTTCTCCCAGGCTGACTCATGGGAGCCCACCGTCACTGGCTGTAAGGGTCCCACCAAGTTAGACACGAACAAGAGATCTATGGGCTCTTAACATCCAGCTACATCATGGGGGAACCCCATGTTGGACGCTGGCTGCTCATTGGGTACCTCCTGGGGATTTCTGGACCCCCTGTGGGGACAGAAAGCCCAAGCTTCTGCCCCGTCCTGTCCACCCCTGAAGGTTCAGGCACAGAGTAAAGGAGTCTGGTTGCATCTCCTATGTCCTGACACTCCAGTTTGCTCTGATTTTGCTACATCTTCCCTTCAAAAAAATGAGAACAAGAAACCAATCTGTACATTAAGAGGCGGCTCATCAGGAAAAAAAAAAAAGAAAAGAAAGAAAAGAAAATCCCAGGCAGTCTGCACAGGTGGGGAGCCATCATTCACAGACCTTTGAAGATTCGCTGATCTTGTAGGGCCGAGACACCCGCGTCTGCCGGCTTCCCTCCATCGTCAAAGAGACCGACAGCTGCCCTAGGACAAGAACAGGACTTCTGAGTATGCGTAGCAATGCTAGGTCATTCACTCGCTGCAGGCCCTGCTGGAGATACCAGCGATACTAAGTGCAGAAACAATCCCAGGGAGGCAAGAGGGAGAGAAGAGGACACTACAAAGGGCTCTTTTACACTAGGAGTTGAAAAGAGCAGGTTGTCGGATAGAGAACCTTTCACAAGTGTTCCCTTATCAGTCAGGGCTGACATCATCACACCTCTCTGCCCACTTCTTACAAATACCAACCTTGGCACCTTGGCATGCTTCACGTCCCCTGGGTCTGGCTGGATCAGGGTTATGATGAAGCTCAGTATCATTTCAGAGCCAGGCTGGAGTGAAGCTGAGTTAGGATTACATGTTTCATCTCACTTAGGTCCCACAACTACCTGGCCAGGCTGATGTCACTTATCCTATTTTACAGATGGGGACACTGAGGTCAAGGCCATAGAGCTAGTACAGGGCGAAGTTAAACCTGGCCCTTGAGTGATCCTCTGCTGAATGCTGCCCAGTCTTTGAGAAAGTCATGCTCTGCAAACACCAAGATGGACTTGAGCATGTGGTGCCGTGACGACTGCAGATAAAACACGTTTGAGACAACTGCACTGGCTTCACTGCCTTCCCGTGCCCTCATTTCACCCCCACAACACCTTCCCTGGGGTCAGCACTATTACTATCCTCAATCTGTACATCAGGAAGCAGGTAGAAGTGTGATAAAGTAACCTACCCAGTATGGGGGGTGGGGGGTAAGAGGAAGAACAAGGGAGGCCTTCATGCGCTTCCCTGCACCTCATCGCCTGGCCATTAAAAAAAAATCTCTGGTGGGGCCATGCCCCGCCTGGAACATCCAGTATAAACTTGAACAATTTGTTCACTTCCCAGACCTTGTGATCACAGCAATGGAAAGGGCCAGTGTTACCATTTCTTCCAAACTCGAAATGGCTAGCACCTCACTAACAGCAGAGAACCATGCCCTAGGGGACCTGGGTATGGGGTGCAGAGGCAGAACTAAGCCAGCAATAGGGGCAAAAGCCTCCTACTAAAACTAAGAGGGTTTTTTTTTTTTTAAGAACTAAGAGTTTCAAGGAGGAATTTTTCCCCTGCTAGTTGAAAAGAGTCAACTTGTTACCTACTGAACAAAAGGTCTCTGCTATGTGATAAGTCAGCACTGACTTATCTTGAAATAGGGCCATAGAGAAGGGGCTCCAGTGTTCCCACCAGAAGAACAAGGTGCCCCACAGTCCTTCCTGTCCTGCTCTGCGAAGGAAGGGGGATTAGAGTTCTCCTGACAACCCAGTAACTTTATGACAGTGGCCAGCTGGATGCCTCCCCTCCTCTTCCTGACTGCTCCAGGCTACTGGGAGTCTGGGAGAGAAAAGGAAACCAGCTTTCACACAGCACCTCCTGCATACCCCCAATTCTCTCTCCCCTTCACCCCGAGACAGCGACTCCATCATTCTGACACCAGGCTCAGGTGGTGGAGGGGCACACCCAAGGTCACACAAGAGAACACAGCAGGTCCCTGTGTCTCCACCATCCCAGGCAGCCAGCCAGGGCTCAGGTTTGCCCTCCCAGAGCAGAAGCTTTCGTTTCTAGGCCAAGATTGCTAGAGAGCGTTCCCCTTCCGGAGGCTTCCTTTTGTCTCCAGGCAAGTGGTTTGGGGCCGATTTCTAAGGAGGGGTGCTCTCTTCAGTGCTTTCTGGAAGCAAGTGAGGGGTCTCAAGACCATTGACAGGGCCAGCGACGACCCCCCCAGCGCCGTAAAAGGTCTTTCGAGAAACGCCGGGCCTGAGGCCACGTCCGGCCGGCTGCAGGCTACCGCGGGAGCCTCCTCCCCGAGCGCCCGCCCGGGTTTCTACCCCGAACCGGGTGATCTCAGAGTTGGGGAGCGCACCGTGCTCGCGGGGGCCCCGAGACGCCAGCACTCACCCGTCCCGGGTCTCGCCCAGAGGGTCTCCGGGGACACCGCTGTGGCTCGCTCGAACCCAGGACTCCCCGGCGTAACTGCGGCGCAACGGCCGACCGAGCGGGGCTCGAGCCGGCGGAGGACGTGGGTGGGCCCCTCTATCAGGGGCGGCGGGACGCAGGGACACTTACCTGGGCCGCGCAGGGCGGGCCGCACCTGGCTCACCCGCGGAGGCGACAGCGGCCCCCCCACCGCCCCCGCGACCGCCCGCGGCCCTCTCCTCTCGCTCGGCTCACTCCCCGAGCCCCGCGGCGCAGCCCCCCACCCCTGTACCCCCGCGCCTGAGCGGCGTGGGGGCGGGGACCCTCTCGCAGCAGGCCCGCCCCCTGGCCCGGGACCCCTCGACGGCGCGCGCGGCGGGGCCAGGCGGGGGGGGCGCGCGCGGAGACCTACCTGGAGGGCGCGCTACGGCCGCGGCGCGGGGACCCGGGGCCGTGGGGCCGGGCTGGGGGGATGGCGGGACCCGGGCGCCGGAGCCCCGGGGCCGCCCGGGTGCGCCGCCATGGCTTCGCCAGGAAGTGCGAGGCCGAGGGCGGAGGCGGCGCGCGCGGCCAATGGCGGCGGCCGGGAGGGGGTGGGCCCAGCGGCGCCGAGGCGGGGCCTGTGCGGGGCGGGAGGCAGAGCGCCCCCTTCCGCCCTCACCCGGGCTGTCCGGCCCTGCAGCCGGAGAGGTGTCCGGCCCTGCAGCCGGAGAGGTGTCCGGCCCTGCAGCCGGAGAGGTGTCCGGCCCTGCAGCCGGAGAGGTGTCCGCCGCGCAGCCCGCAAAACCTGGGTGTCTCCTGCCCACCAGGACTGGCCGAGTCCGCCCTGCGGGGGACAAATAGGTGTGCAGGGCACACCTTGCCTGGGTTTCCTCAGGCCCTGTCTTCTCAGATCTCTCGATCCCTGGGTTTAAAGTCAGATCTCTCAGTAGATCTGCTTGTTCAGCTCCTCACTCTGTCTTTGGTGAATCCTCTCACCACCCAAAACTCTGGCCTACTCCAATTCTTGCATGCATAAATAAAAAATACATCTTTAAAGTCATATCACTCTCTCTGTATCCTACTTCCAGCTTGTCCTTCAGGTCAGTTCTTACCACTGGAGAATCATCCAACTCATTTTCTCAGTCTTCTGGTTGATTGTCTCCTTACCCCGTTAAAACCCTCCAGGGGTGGATTTACCTCAGTTTTACTCTTGATGGGTCCCCTAGAGGGAACACAGTAGGTGCTCTGTAAATATTTGTGGAATGAATGAATGTGACCATCACCCATCAGACTTATTTTACAGTGAGAGTGAACCTCCAAAACATGAGGCTGGGTGCCCATGAAATTGACCCTAAAGGCAATAATAGATATTGTCGTTGAAGAAATTGTCACACTAACTCATGTTATTTCTTCAGTGCCCAAGTGCAAAAATCAGATATCACAGCAGAGTGCTAAGAAGCGTATCATCTACACACAGAATGTCACTCGTGCCAGGAAGTGTCTGGGGAGGGGGCAGCTAGGCCAGTCGTCCAAGTCCAAGCTCACCTCAAGCTTGCTGGTCCAACCTATTGCTGACCCCACTTTACAGATGAGGACACTAAGGTTCTAGACAATTGAAGACTCACCTGGTGTCACACAGCCAGAAAGCACAGGAACCAGGACGAGGAGCCCAGGGCTAGTTAAGTACCCAGTTAACCAGTTAATCAGTTAACCAGCACACGGGAAGGCTCAGGGAAGGCCTCTGAGTTGACCTGCCCTGTGGCTTGGAGGGGGCAGCGGATTCTCAGGAGAGGATGGAGAGAACAGCTGAGCCAGGCCGGAGTGGGGACCTGAGAACTGCTGCCAGCTGGGCAATCTTTACCCTCCAAGGAGTTTCCAGAGGCTCCTGGAGGAGGAGGCGGAAAGGAGGGGTGGTGGGGGGGGGGACACAGTTTTCTAAACACCATACTCTTCATCCCAAAGGTTTGTCCTTGACCTAACTTTCCTCCCCGAAGTTGAGTAATCTCGAAAAGTCACAGCCCAGCACAAAAGAGCTGGTCTCAGGGCCAGCCAGGATCACTCACAGATCAGTCTGCAAGCAGAATTATTGGCCGCTCACTCCTGTAAACTTGTAACTGATGGAGCACAAAAAGCAACAGATAATTCCAGAGTGTTAGACAAATGGTAGGGAGTCTGCCCACTGCTGGACATCCTTATTTTTTTTTAAAGATTTATTTATTTATGCATACAAGAGCTGGGGTACAGGCCAAAGTCACGGGAGGTGAGAGGACCCACCAGAGACAGAGCAGGGAGCAGAACAGGCAGATCAACAGAAGTACACTGCTGAGGGGAGCAGCGGGCACAGCAGGAGAGGTCTGCTGTGCCCTGTGGGTCCCCTCCCTAACTAGGGATTGAACTCGCGCTGCTGTGCAGCAGATGCTTCACAGTGTGACACTCAACCCACTGCACCACCAGAGAGACCCGCCCCCCCCCGGGCTTCCTTATTTCCCACTAAAGAAAGGCCTCCTTTCCACTGACCCTTTGTGCTTCCTTTCCACTTCACCTCCCCACTGCTTTTCTTCCTATTTTTTTTTTGAGCCCTGACTGGCTCTCCCTAGCTATGTGAACTGGTTCAGCTTTTGAGCTTCATTGCACCCCAGTTTCCTCATCTCCACCCTGTTAGTGCTTCTTCCTCTCTCCTGATCTTAATGGGGACTTCAACGAATTAATACACAGCAACCCCTTCTGACAGTGCCCATCACCTAAAGCTCCCAAAGGACAAGCTGATGCCTGAGCCACTACCAGTCAGACAGCTGTTCTTTGGCTTATGCCTTTGATTCTGTTAAAATAGAAATCTGTCTGGAAATGGACCCTTTTTATTGGTCATTCACAGCTTAGCATGCATCAGCTTCCAGCACGTTCTCAAATCACATTTGGGTTTTTTTGTTGTTTATTTTTAGTTTTTTCAAAAGATTTTATTTATGCATACAAGAACTGGGGTACAGGCCAGGGGTGTGGGAGGTGAGAGGGCTCACCACAGTGGGGAACAGAACAGGCAGATGAACTGAAGTACACTGCTGGGGGGAGCAGCAGGGAGACAAGAGAGGTCTGCTGCGCCATGTGGGTCCCTTCCCTGGCCAGTGATCGAACTCATGTTGCAGTGGCTGCAGATGCTTCATAGTGCAGTGCTTAACCCCTTGCGCCACCAGGGAGGCCCTAAAGTCACATTTAACTTCGGGGAAAATAAGAGACCAGCTCCCCAGTAGAGGTAGGGAAAAGGAGTGGGAGAAGCAGGTACCAGATATGGGATACATCAGAGGTTCTTGTATGTCACAGAGTTACCTGGAGGTAGCTCTCGACTTGGGGCCCTGCAGGATCAGAACTTCTCATCAGCATCCTCTGGGGTCCCTAGCGAAGTTGGCATTGCCCACAACCTGACTCCTCTGTGGCAGGCCAGACCTGAGTCGTGCTACTCTTTTTGTCAACTCTTAGAAGGAAGTGCTAGGGGGCCTGGGATTTCAGGATTTCCAACCTGGCTTAGGTGCAAGGTCAGCAGGTAATCCTGGGTGAGCTGTGTCTCCTCTGGACCCTTCAAATCTCTTCTGTGCATATAGACAACACAGAGAGAAAGCACACTCCTCCCCCCAGGTTTCCTGGGGTTGAAAGAGCACAATGCAAATTGCTATAAATTTATTCACTGGTAATGTCCCCCCCAACCTCTACCCTCTGGAAGAAATTATAGTTTTAAAAATCTGTGTATTCCTGTGTGTTCTCTGAACTGGGCTTTTGGTAACCTTCTTGGGTGATCAAGCCCTGGGGCTTCAGAACAGTTCTTGCAAACAGTTACTCCCAGCCCCAAACTCACTGTCAGTCACACTAGCCAGCCCTCCATGGCTGCATGCAATTAGTGGCTGCCATGTGGGACAGCAGGGATCATTAAGGACACACTGCCCTGAGCAGTGCTAGTGACTTCCCTTTCCGTGCAGAATGAGAGTGCATCTGCCCAACAGCAGCCACTTATGAGTGCAGCGCCTGTACCAGATACTAGTTTAGATAGCTAGATCGTTCAGATGCTGGGGATATGGCACAAAATACAGAGCATATCATGGCCCTCATGGAGATGCCATACTAGAGGAGGAACAAAATAGCATTTGTCCCCCAGGATTGGTGTTAAGATTAAAATGAGACAGAACGGGAAAAGCTGTGAACAAGGTGCCTAGAACATTCCAAACGCTACTTGAATGCCGACTGTTATTATTACTAGTCATCTGCCTAGCTTCCTTTTCCCACAGACTTACCTGGGCTGGTAACATGTGACACTCGTGCCTCTCCTTCCTCTGCAGTCCCTATGGCAGACATTACTGATCAATCACAGCACTAGGATTCAGGATATCACACAGCAAATCTCCAGCACACTCTCAGAATTCACAATCACTGTCTTCCCAGGTCCCTTCTGAGCAGCCTGAGCTCAAGCCTGAGTGCTGGGACCCTTGGGTCCTGTCTGTAGAGTTCGGCTAAGATTCCAGGCCTGTCCCTACCACTCCCCCAGGGGAAAGAGCAAGGGCCTTATCGGTACCTTGTCAGCTAAGCAGCAGGTCCTGTTCTGCCTTGTGCCAGGAACTGGCTTCTTGCTTTGCTGCCACAGGGAGTGGGATGGGGTCTCGCTGTGTTCACACCAGGACTCCAGGAGTTCCCCTCCTTTGCTCAAGAAAAGTGGAAGTGGGAGAGATGGACTCCTGAACACACAGTTGCAAAATGGTAAGATAAGGGCTGAGGGGACCCAGGGAGGGAGGAACACTGGGTCCTGGGTGTCTGCTTAATGGAACAAGTGCTCATCCTTGACCTACACTTTCACTTTCACCAGCAGCAGCCGGACCCTTTGAACTGCCTGTCCCAGCTCCCTCTCCTCCTCCCCTCAGGGAGTGACCTGACTCAGCACGCTGTCCTCCCTCTGGGTCTGGCATCACTTTGGTTTGCTGGTGGCATTAACCCAGTCAGCACGTGGTAGCCACATATGGTGTGAAAACGCCTGTGGTTAACACATGCTGCTGCCACGTATCAGCTGTGTGACCTCGGGAAAATTATCCGACCTCTCTGTACCTTGTTTTCCTCCTATGTGAAATGGGTTATGACAGAGCCTGACCCCAGGCCGCAGGGAGGAGTTAGTGAGTTCTGACATGGAGCCGGCCACGCGCTGTTAGCTGTGGTACCCGCCAGGCAACCTCACTGCTCCTGGCGGCCACACCTGCCTCCCGATCCCAGAGATTTTTCTTTTTCACTCTGTTGGGATGGAAAATCAGTTCCATGAACTAAAAAATTGTTTTTCAAATGCTAGACTTTCCTGGCATCCCTGGGACAAGCCTTATCGCTGGCGACATGCAACCGTGGGTTAGAGTGACATGTGAGCTGTACAAGCCACGACTTGGGGGGGTGACCAGGCAGCCAAGCGAGGAAAGGGGATCCTGGGCAGAGAAAACAGTGTGCAAGGGCCTGGAGGAGTGCAGGGCAGCTGGAGCTCGGGGAAGCCAGGCTGGTTGGAAATGGGGTGCTTGCAGGGAACATGAGGCACAGGGGAGAGTGTGAATGCCGTAGCACAGACACCATCAGCCTGAGCCGGGCACAGGGCATGCGAGCGGCTTTGTTGTAAATTACATGAACTTTGGGAAGGCAAAACTCACATATGGTAATTCTTTGTCCCATTCAACATGGATTTGTCTCTGTCAAAAGTTTCAGCAATCCAAGCTGAGACCCCTTTTCCTACAACCTGCAAATCACAAGTGGAAGATGCTGGTGTAGCCCCGCTCAGCCCAAAGGGTTCAGCCCCTTCCACTTTAGGGGGACCTGCAGACGATGGGTGGCATTATCGGGTAAAAACCTCTGGTCCCTAGCTTCAAGGTCAAGGGCACAGTTTGTGGTTCTAGTCGGTCTCCAGTGCTCCTGGGGTGATGAGGAGGTCACCATGCATCCAGAGCACAGTGCCGCAGGGCGGTCCCCCGACCCTGACCAGGCTTTTGTCTGGACTGGCCAGGCCCATGTCTGTGTGTTTATCAGTAACTAAGCTCGTGCTTTTTAAAAATATTTATATATATATTTTAAAAAATATTTATTTATGCATATAAGAACTGGGGTGTAGGTGTGGAGTTGGGGGATTTACCAGAGACAGAGTGGGGACCAGAACAGGCAGATCCGCTGAAATACACTGCTGAGGGGAGCAGGGGCGAGGCAGGAGAGGTCTACTGTGCCATATGGGTCAGCTCCCTAGCTGGGGATCGAACTCATGCCGCAGTGGCTGGCAATAGGTTTATAGTACTCAGACTTTGATGGCCTGCGCCACCAGGGAGGTCCCATAAGCAGGTGCTTTTAAATTGAGAAGTATGTATATTTCAAAGGACCCCCACCTTTCTTCCTCCCTCCCTCCCTCCCTCCCTCCCTCCCTCCCTC